>BQNB010027846.1:0-57227 GCA_026074375.1 Tanacetum coccineum
TATTCTTGTATTGCAAAAGAATAATCATCATCGTCATCATCGTAGTAAATGGCAGGACGATTCCAACTCGGACTATTAATATATTATGCCAGCTCCTCACTTATATTTCGCACATCTTCAAGAAGTTTACCAAGCAAATCTTGTGCCTCCTCGAATTGAGCATGCTTAATTTCAAAAAATTTGTCCCAAGCTTGCATTAAAACCTTCAGTGTTCCCCGAAAAGAGATATGATTAAACTTCTTTAAAAAGTTTTTTATCGATTTCATTAGGTCTTCTTGGGCTAGCAAAGCATCCATGCTCATTTCTTAAGGAGGTTGATGAATGACGGGAAACTGCGGGGGTTCAATTTGGTCTAAACCGGAATAATTAGAATCATAACACGGATTAGGTTCGTAATAATTCATCGGTTGACATTGAAAAGTCTCGTGAGGACCCCCGCAATCTTCACAACAAGGATATTGTTGTGGAAAACTTGGTAAAGTTTATGGGAAATCATCATAGTCTTGATCGTAGCATGGTTTCGGATTTGAGATAATTAGAATATGCGGTGTACAATAGTGACCATAACGAGCATCGATCCCGCAAAATTCACACAAGATAGGTTGAGAGTGTGTGGGGAAATTTTCACTGGGGTCCTGATAGTAGGAACTTTGTTCTTGAGGTGTGTTATCAAAGTTAGGATTGTCATTCAATGACTCAATGGTAGAGTTATCAATTGATGAATATTCATTACAAATGTGGCAAAATCCTTGACTAAGACCAGACCAACACCTCTTGCAAGTACACCGTTGACAACGTTCATGTTCTTCTAACAGATCTTTACAATGAAAACAATAACGTTGATTGAACGAAGATGTTTCGGGTTGTGAAGGTGGGTCGGGGGTTTCATCATAAGAAATTGGATTAGGATCACGAACGAACTTGTCAACGGAACCCATATTTGAACAACAATAGCCTTTGTTGTACAAAGCTCCACAAGACGAGCATTCTTCAATCTTGTAAAGGGGATTTAAACGATAGTCGAATGACGCCATAAGAATTAAACTAATTGGAGGGTTAAGAAGAAGAATTAAATGGCAAAGAGGTTAAAGGAGATTATTTTTGGGTTTTTAATTTATTTCACAATTTATTTTAATCATGGACAAAGAGATAAGACAACTTAAACCGATAATCAACAAGCTTCACGGTAGCTCTCAAAAAGAAAAACGCACAAAGGAGCGAAGGAGTAGGAAAGCGCGAAGCTATTAAAAACCTTTATCCTTTAGGGTCGTAGTTCCTTGGAACAACCCTCCTTATACCCCTCTTAGAGTTTGTATAACTTCTAAAGGTGAGCCATACTTGGCAAGTGACACAAAGACAAGTTTTTTTCAATCGTAGTAGAGTATAATAAGTATTCCGAGAGATTTAAATCAATTCCTTTTTACCAAAGGAAAATTTTAAAAATCCCCCGGGTCGTCTCCCTCGTGATTGTGAGTCGAGAATCGCTAAAAACCGTTCGTGATCGAGTGATTTAATGGGAAAAGGATATTTGGATTTGGTTTTCTAATTTCTATGAATAAAATGCAAAAACGATTAAGGGAAACCTAAAAACGAAAGCTAGAAAGGATTTGAACTTAAAAACGAGAACGGAAACGTAAAGACGCGACTTAAAACAACTAAATTTATCAAAATTAACTCCTAAAATGATTTTTTAAGTTTTAATTATCCTAAATGACTAAATTAAAAGAAATATTAAAGAAAATCCTAAAACGAAAGCTTCTAAATTTGAAAAAACGAAGAAAACGAGAACGGGGTTCGAAACCCGTTCTTTAAAAAACGAAACTTTGAAATTTAAACCCTACGAATGTAATTTTATTTTTCCTAGGTGCATGATGATAAAAGAAAATTTTGAAAAAAAGAATTATATTTTTTTGACTTTTTAATAATTTATTATGAATTAAAATCAGTTTTAAAGAAATTAAATGATTTTGGAAAATTCTAAAAAAAATCTAAAAAATAGCTGGAACAATAACAATCCTAAGAAAAATAAGCTAATGTTGCCAGCTTATTGGAATAAGCTGGGAAAAAGCTAAACGAGCTTATAAGCTTAATGGGCCAAATAAAGGTTAAAAGAAAAATGGTTGCAAGAATAGGCAGATAGCCCTGGTTTAGGCCGTTGGTTAGTGTGTGGGATGTGTGGGACGTGTGTGTGTTATAAAGGAGGTCATAGGGTCGAATCCTTGTTGCTTCCTTTATGAAAAATATATTTTTCTTTTCATTTTTTTAAGACTTATATAAAATGCAAAAATAAGCTACTTTAAAACAGATGACTTTTTATGAAACTTGAAAATAAGCTGAGAAAATAAGCTATAGAAAATGACAGTTTAACTTTTTTAAGTTATGTCCTAAGAGTGCTTAACTGCTAGGCTAATTAAGCTAGAGAGATTAAAAGATAAGCCATAACAGATGCTGAACTAACCCTAATAAGATAACCTCAACAAAAATAAGCACAAAGGATCAGACAAAAAAGCAAGAAAAGCAATAAGCAATAGGGGCTTAAACTGCATACAAACAGTCCTTAGGGTCACTTTTGGGCTTCAATTTTAAGCACTAGAGGCACCTAAAGGCTATATGGCTTATATGGGCTTATAGACTGGCCTAAGGGCTATCTAAATAAGCAAAAAGAATAAAGTTTGGAACAAAAATAAGCAAAGAAGAAGAGCTGAAAAGGTAGGTTGTTTGCACAGGGTATTGATTTTAAAAAGACAAAGGGGCAATAAGTAGACTTAAAAATAAGCTATAAAATAAGCTTGAAACAGAAAATAAAGTTGAAACAGATTGAGACAAGCTCCTAATGAGCTTGTGCACAAATTTTTTAAAAGCTGAAAACAAGATTTACTATCTGAAATTTAGATTTGAAAAGTGTAGTTTTTTTTATGCTAAAAAACTTGACAAAAAATTGACAAATTTGCAAAATCAAAGGTAAAACACAAGACACCTGAACTACTCTATTAGGACACTTAAAAACACATAACCAACACTCTAAAAACTAGATTTAAAAGCCTGAATCAAATAAGGACTTGTTAAACTTTTTAAAACCACAGATTTGAAGACAAAATAAAAAAAACTTGAAAACTCACTTTTAGCTTTTAAAACTTTTTGAAAACAGCTAAAACCTACCTAAAAGGACTAGTAAAAGATTACAAAATGACCCAATTGGTTTTTATACCAAATTTACCCTCTTTACCTTCGTATTCCTAACACCCCTTTAGGTTGAGATTTCACTTTTTAAAACTGACTTAAAGGGTTTTAAGCAAAGTTTTGTTAAAACAGATAACAAGTAGGCTAAGTTGAGCAAATATAAGCAAAAAGTGGCAACAAATAAGCAGACAAATAAGCAAGTTAAAATAAGCAGTTTCAAAGCCAAAATGGACAGATTTTAAGCAAACTTAAAATGAATGACAAATAAGCAATAAAAAGGAACTAGTAAGCGTAAAACATCACAATAAGCAAAACAAAGCAAGAATAAGCTGAAATAAGCATTAAATAAGCACTGTTATAGTAACTTTAAAAAAATGGGAAAATGAAACTCACAACAGTCGTTAGCTTATGGCAAGTGTATAAGCTCTCAAAAAGCTTAATGACAAACCTATATGCTTCCCATAAGCTCTAAACCAAGGCCTTCCTTAATACACCTTGCTCCAAATGATTTCTTTTTGTGTTTTTTCTTGGATTTTTGAATATTTTTGACATAAAATAAAGTAAATTTTTATATGAGCTTTTGATGACAGAAGCTTATACAAAACCTTAGGAAAATAGTATTTAAATGACACTTAAGTAAATGGCAATAATTTAAAGAAAACAGTAAATTGCTTAAAATTAAAATGCAAGTATTTAAAAATAAGAAATTTAAATGACAATATATTAAAATGCAGTAAATAAAAGGGTACAAAATTTTGGTTAATACAAGTTTGATTAAACACAAAAATTCGACAAAAGAAATAAGCTACATATGACTACTATTTATACTAAGGTCTTCAAGCTATTTGTGTTTCTTTGCTGAGAGAGAATGCATCTGTGTTTCTTGTGTGAGAGAGTGGCAAAAGCAATCTTGGCCCTTAATCTTTCTTGGTCCCAAAGTCAAACGATTATGTCCATTGATCTCTTGTCTTCATTCCATGTCCAATGGGGTGATTAGGGATTGCCAAAGTGGCATTGGATTGTAGTGAGGTGTGGGGTGAGATGGGATAGTGATGGTTTGTTTTGTAGTTGCAGGTTAAAGAGCAAAAAGACAATGAATAGTACCTTTAAGGGATTTGGCGGGAAAGAGTGTTATACTCTGTTTTGTTTGAAGCAAGGTATAAGTTTGGGCAATTGGCAAAAAGGGCCCTCCATCTGGTATGTTTTTATTGCGAGTAAAGTCCTTGTGAGGGTAAAAGAGTTTAGGGATGTGACAGTTTAAGCTCCTAAATGTGTTATATGCTATTGCACACATGGTCCTTGTGTGAGTAACAAAGTTAGATATGAAAGGGTTTTAGGGCTAATGGCTGTTAAAGGAATTGGGCTTTGTTATTTTGGTTTGGGCCGTATAGTGTTTAAAATGGAATTAGGCTCAATTTGGTTAAAGGCTTATAATAGTCTTCATGTAATGTGTAAATGGGTTGACCTGGCCTATTAGATGGGTACGGGTGGGCCTATTTAGCATTTCTTCATTTTTGGCTTTGACTTTAACTGTTGACTTTTTGCGGGGTTGACTTTGACTTTGACTTTTTGGTCTTTGGCTTCGATTTTGACTTTGTCTTTTCACGCTTTTCTGTTCCATGCTTGGTTTTGTCGGTTTTTGCTTGATTTTTTGTCCATTTCTTAGATATTCGTTTCCTACACAATATAAATGAAAACATACAAATACAATGTATTTTTGGTACGCTTTTGGTTATTTAAGTCCGGTTTTAATGGAAAACGGTATGTGTAATTAAGCACATACCAAAATCCCCCATACTAAACTATTGCGTGTCCTCACGTAATGCTATAAGTAAGCACTTAGGAAAACTAAGACTCTCAATCCCCCTCGACTAATAACCTCGAAAAGTAGCTAAGTGTTCGTCAAGGGAAAATAAAGAATCAAGAGTTTAGAAAAGCCCCGTTTTGACCATTTTTTAAATGTACACTTATTCCTACACATATTTTTGTATTTTTCTTTTTCTCATTCTTAGTAACTAACATATTTGACTTTCGTTATTTTATAACTTTTAGGGATCATAGAACAAGATGCATTTCAATCCTAAAATGCCCCTAAAAAGGATAAATTCATCGTTCCTGACTTTTCATTTATTCCAAACCAAGCTTAAAACGAAATCACCGCTAAATATGAGTTAAGATGCTAACACTACTCATATTTGCAACTTGTGAACTTTTCACTCCCGACAATTATTATATTTAGGTGAATGTGCCATTTCGAATTTCAACCATGGATCAACGTTCTTAAAAATCTTATGCCCCTCCCTTCACGTTCCACCCGTGAGATTAATGAGTAGTTTTGATGACGAGATCATCCATGTAGCGATTTCTATCTCGGCACATCCCAACCTTGCGGCTAAGTGACCAGGCTTTTGACACCCCACAAAGACTAGTATCGGGACTCACGGACCTTTGGTTTCAAAAACTCTTAGGTTTCCCGTATAAAATAGTCTTAGTTCAAAAGCATATTTAAATTTAAGAAAAAGAGATTTTCCCTATATTTATTAACTTACATTTACTATACTTAATACAATTATTCATTCTTAAGGAAATCCTTGACCTTTTAGAAGGCTGCAACATCGGTTGTGAGCCGACAAGATGCAGCAAACTTTTATCAGTCTCGGATTATTATTCTTACTATGGGCTTTCTTTAGAAGGCTGCAACATCAGTTGTGAGCCGACAAGATGCAGCAAACTTTTATCAGCCCACAGTTTATAATTATTATTACCACAATTTTTTTTTCTTCATTTTTTTCACTTTATATTACCACGATATAGAGAAAATTTCGTTTTAGAAAATTTAAGTATAAATTTAAACTAAAATTATTGATATCGACTATACTTTAAAAATTGTTGATTTAAGTTTAATTTTCAAAAATAGCCCGTATTATTATTCCAGTTAGAATCTTATGGGAGAAAAAGCCACAAATTACACATATGAGCTCTTAAGATTTCCAAATAATCATTGTTTAGCATCCAACTCATACTTAACTCTATCATTTTTCGTTCTTCGCGAAGATCCGCTAACGCTCAGTCTAAAAGTTAAGGAACAAGCTAGAGCTCAACCCGCTCGATCGAGTCAAAATTTATTCTTATTCTACCCAGCAGGAAAGTCAAAATTATGATAAAACACATATTTTATTTTTAAAAAATTTTAAATTTTTTCATTTTTTTGGTATTTTTTCAATTTTTTTGGTAAAAACGGGATTACATAAAAACAACGGCTGCAGGCAAAATTAAATCGATAGCTCCCCCCATACTAGAACTAAACATTGACCTCAATGTTTTAAGAAGGGTCTCTACGTAAATCCTAAGCCGTTTATTAAGTTTTCTTAAAGATAAACGTTAGTCGATAAGATTTGGATATCGGATTCCCAAATGAAGCTGACGATGTGAAGCTCTTGTGAACGAAAAACCAGGAGCATGAGAGGCTTCAAAAATATAGGAAATCCTGGACATACAACACAAAACACGGAAAAGGAAAGAGGCGAGCCTTATCACACAACAAAATACCACTTATTCATTATAACTACCATACTACTACTACGATAATACTAGGATAGGCATGTGTTGCCACCCACGAAGCGCTTGTTTTAGGTCACTTAGCTTGACCCGATCCCCCCATTCTTAAGCTTGTCAAGGGGGATAGAAATGGGGATGACAAACACCCAAATTTGGAGTGTTGTCAGCATGAATCAACATCGGGCTTTTAGTAGAAAGCTGGAAAGCTTTCAAGCCCCGATGTGATAAAGAAGAAGGAGATTTCTCCTTAGAAGCTAGAAGATCATAATTGAAAACTTTGACTTCATTTTTGAATGAAAATGGAAGTAAAGTATCAATCACGGGGGAAAGAGGAGCAAGAAATCTCATGGATTCGACTTTAATGCATATCCCCGAATCGTAAATTTTGTTTCTATCTCCGTAAGGAGAAGAAATATCAAGATCGGATCCGAGATCATTATGAGAAGGAATGAAGTCGAAATCCATAAGAAGGGCGTGATAGGTGGGCAAAATATTAGGCACGTCCACTGGGATGTCTTCCACCACATCAATGGTTGAATCTCCCGAATCGGGATAATCAACATGAAATGAATCAAACTCAGGACGAGAAGTAAAATTACCATCATCTTCCAAGTCGAAATCATCACTCTCAATACCCGACGGTATTGAGTCATCTGGACCGGATCTCTTCCCTAAGAGAGTCACTATCCTTATCGGGGATAGGAAATGTGGGAAGAGACTCGATGATCGTATCAGAATTAGCTTGAAAAGCTTCTGGTAGTTATCGTAAAGCAAACTCTCCAAAAACAAGATATCACCCTCCGAATCAAGGTTGATATTATCAATTCCCAGTGGAATTAATTGGAGACGAGTGAGTTCACGGGCAAACTCATCGAAAAGAAAATCAATCTTGGGAGGGGAAGCATTCAAAGTATCACGATTGACTAATGATTCAAGAAGATAAGACTCGGCATCAAAACGAACATCTTTCGGCGTAGAATTGAGGTCTTCATTATGAATCGGATTAAACTCACTAGAAATGATTTCCTCGTCAATATCAAAAAGAGGGTTGGAATAAGTTTTAAAACTCATTACGTTTATAACCTCCTCATGACTTGACTCGTCATCACTAGAGGTAGAATCATCAAAGAGAGGATTGGAAAACGTTGAAAAATTGGTCGTTTGAGAATCATCACAATCGGACACATCACACTCACTTTCGATATCAAAGAAATCCTCGGACTCACTTGGGTCTTGGATAAGGTTCTCAATACTAGAGTTTATGAATTCGTCCGATTTCGTTTCCGGAATAGTGTCAAGATGCTCATCCTCCATTATGAGAGAGTCAGCGGGCTTCTCAGGTGTGATTGCAATAGTATAATCCTCGTCATCATCATCGTCGTAGCAAAAAGAGTTGAAATGTCATGAAGGATAATTACTAAGATTAGCCAACTGCTCTAGTTGCTCTTTTTCCTTTTTTCTAATTTCAATACTCATTTCATTTAGTTTTTCTTTGAGCTCATCAATCCTAATCTCAAAATCCCTTCTATAATGAAAATCTATTTTCACATTTTTGTAATTTTCAATTGAAATCTGATTAGTAATACTTTGCATTTCATCTAAACAATGCTGCTTCAGATCCTCTATTTCTCGTATACTCATTTCTCGAGGAGGTGATTGATTTATATTAGCCGCCTGCTGACGTTCACGAAATTCCTCAAACATAGATTGCAAACTTTCAATGATTCCTTTATTTAAATCACTTATCCACTCTTGATTTATAATCTGAGGCTGACGATCGATGGAATACTGCAGGGGTTCAATTTGGTCAAAACCGGAATAATTAGAATCATAACACGGATCAGGTTTATAATAGTTCATCGGTTGACATTCATAAGTCATATGAGGACCCCCGCAATCTTCACAACAAGGATATTGTTGTGGAAGACTCGGTGAAGTTTGTGGGAACTCATCATAGTTTTGATCGTAACACGGTTCCGGATTATAGACAAACGGGACTTGAGGTGGACAATCGTAACCATAATGAGCACCATTCCCACAAAACTCACAAGTACATCATTGACAAAAGAAATCGCCTAACGAATCCCTACATCTGTAACAAATTTTTTGGTTGATTTATGGAGGACATTCTAAAAAATTTTGTGCAAAATTTTCACTGGGGTCCTGATAGTGGGAACTTTGTTCTTGAGGTGTGTTATCAAAGTAAGGATTGTCATTCAATGACCCAATGGTAGAGTCATCAATTGATGAATATTCATTATAAATGTGGCAAAATCCTTGACTAAGACCAGACCAACACCTCTTGCAAGTACACCGTTGACAACGTTCGTATTCTTCTAACGGATCTTTACAATGAAAACAATGATGTTGATTGAACAAAGCTGTGTTTCGGGGTTGTGAAAGGTGGGTGGGGGTATTCATCATAGAAATCTGATTAGTTGGAATCAGAATGAAGCTTTA
The DNA here is from genome assembly GCA_026074375.1 of Tanacetum coccineum. Classification (NCBI taxonomy): domain Eukaryota; kingdom Viridiplantae; phylum Streptophyta; class Magnoliopsida; order Asterales; family Asteraceae; genus Tanacetum; species Tanacetum coccineum. Next base: position 9,199 of record BQNB010027846.1, read on the forward strand.
TCTACGGAATCCCAGATTGAACAACAATAGCCTTTGTTGTACAAAGCTCCACAAGACGAGCATTCTTCAATCTTGTAAAGGGGATTTAAACGATAGTCGAATGACGCCATAAGAATTAAACTAATTGGAGGGTTAAGAAGAAGAATTAAATGGCAAAGAGGTTAAAGGAGATTATTTTTTGGTTTTTAATTTATTTCACAATTTATTTTAATCATGGACAAAGAGATAAGACAACTTAAACCGATAATCAACAAGCTTCACGGTAGCTCTCAAAAAGAAAAACGCACAAAGGAGCGAAGGAGTAGGAAAGCGCGAAGCTATTAAAAACCTTTATCCTTTAGGGTCGTAGTTCCTTGGAACAACCCTCCTTATACCCCTCTTAGAGTTTGTATAACTTCTAAAGGTGGAGCCGTACTTGGAATGTGGACACAAAGCATGTTTTTTGAATTCATCGGTTTCTTTGGAACATATTTTGGATAATACTCCAGGTGAGAGTATTATATGTTGGTGTTCTTTTACCAACTTGTGATTTTTATTTCTTAATTAAGGACAATTTTTTTATATTTTTGGTTTTTCTTGATTTTTTTTATATTATATATATATACTAATAAAAGAAAATGAAAAATATTTTGGGTTTTTTATAAAAATATTCACAAATTCAACACTAATCTTCAAATGAAAACGATTAACGCACACGAATCCCCGGCAACGGCGCCAAAACGATAACTAGCTTTTTAGGGCTAATTATAATTCAATCGTAGTAGAGTATAATAAGTATTCCGAGAGATTTAAATCAATTCCTTTTTACCAAAGGAAAATTTTAAAAATCCCCCGGGTCGTCTCCCTCGTGATCGTGAGTCGAGAATCGTTAAAAACCGTTCGTGATCGAGTGATTGAATGGGAAAAGGATATTTGGATTTGGTTTTCTAATTTCTACAATTAAAATGCAAAAACGAATAAAGAAAGCCTAAAAACGAAAGCTATAAATGATTTAAACCTAAAAACGAGACGGGAACGTAAAAACGCGATTTAAAAAAAACTAAATTATCAAAAACTAAACCCTAAATGATTTTTTAAGTTTTAATTATCCTAAATGACTAAATTAAAAGAAATATTAAAGAAAATCCTAAAACAAAAGCTTCTAAAGTTGAAAAACGAAGAAAACGAGAACGGGGTTCGAAACCCGTTCTTTAAAAAACGAAAATTTTAAATTTAAACCCTACGAATGTAATTTTATTTTTCCTATGTGCAAAATGATAGAAGAAAATTAAAAAAAAGAATTATATTTTTTTAACTTTTTAATAATTTTTTATGAATTAAAATCAGTTTTAAAGAAATTAATTGATTAAAAATAGTAAATGATTTTGGAAAATTCTGAAAAAAATCTGAAAAAATAGCTGGAACAATAACAATCCTATGAAACATAAGCTGAGGTTGCCAGCTTATTGGAATAAGCTGGGAAAAAGCTAAACGAGCTTATAAGCTTAATGGGCCAAATAAAGGTTAAAAGAAAAATGGTTGTAAGAATAGGCAGATAGCCCTGGTCTGGGCCGTTGGTTAGTATGTGGGATAGGTAGGACGTGTGTGTGTTATAAAGGAGGTCACAGGGTCGAATCCTTGTGGCTTCCTTTATGAAAAAAAAAATTTAAGGCTTATATAAAATGCAAAAATAAGTTACTTTAAAACAGATGACTTTTTATGAAACTTGAAAATAAGCTGAAAAAATAAGCTATAGAAAATGACAGTTTAACTTTTTTAAGCTAAGTCCTAAAAGTGCTTAACTGCTAGGCTAATTAAGCTAGAGAGATTAAAAGATAAGCCATAACAGATGTTGAACTAACCCTAATAAGCTAACCTAAACAAAAATAAGCACAAAGGATCAGACTAATAAGCAAGAAAAACAATAAGCAATAGGGGCTTAAACTGCATACAAATAGTCCTTAGGGTCACTTTTGGGCTTAAATTTTAAGCACTAGAGGCACCTAAAGGCTATATGGCTTATATGGGCTTATAGACTGACCTAAGGGCTATCTAAATAAGCAAAAAGAATAAGGTTTGGAACAAAAATAAGCAAAGAAAAAGAGCTGAAAAGGTAGGTTGTTTGCACAGGGTATTGATTTTAAAAAGACAGAGGGGCAATAAGTAGACTTAAAAATAAGCTATAAAATAAGCTTGAAACTAAAAAATAAAGTTGACACAGATTGAGACAAGCTCCTAATGAGCTTGTGCACAAATTTTTAAAAGCTGAAAACAATATTTACTATCTGAAATTTGGATTTGAAAAGTGTAGTTTTTTTATGCTAAAAGACTTGACAAAAATTTAACAAATTTGCAAAATCAAAGGTAAAACACAAGACACTTGAACTACTCTATTACGACACTTAAAAACACATAATCAACACTCTAAAAACTGGATTTAAAAGCCTGAATCAAATAAGGACTTGTTAACCTTTTTAAAACCACAGATTTGAAGGCAAAGTAAAAAAAACTTGAAAACTCACTTTTAGCTTTTAAAACTTTTTGAAAACAGCTAAAACCGACTTAAAAGGACTAGTAAAAGATTGCAAAATGACCCAATTGGTTTTTATACCAAATTTACCCACTTTACCTTTATATGCCAAACACCCTTTAGGTTGAGATTTCTCTTTTTAAAATGATTTAAAGGGTTTTAAGCAAAGTTTGTTAAAACAGTAACAAAGTAGCTAAGTTGAGCCTAATATAAGCGAAAAGTGGCAACAAATAAGCGACAAATAAGACCAACCTCCCTCATCACAACTACCACCTAAGTTAAAAATAAGCGTTTCATGCCAAAATGGGACGATTTTAAGCAAACTTAAAATGAATGACAAATAAGCAATAAAAAGGAACTGGTAAGCATAAAACATCTCAATAAGCATAACAAAGCAAGAATAAGCTGAAATAAGCACTAAATAAGCACTGCTACAGTAACTTTTAAAAAAAATGGGAAAATGAAACTCACAACAGTCCTTAGCTTATGGCAAGTGTATAAGCTCTCAAAAAGCTTAATGACAAACCTATATGCTTCCCATAAGCTCTAAACCAAGGCCTTCCTTAATACACCTTGCTCCAAATGATTTCTTTTTGTGATTTTTCTTGGATTTTTTGAAATATTTTTGACAGAAAATAAAGTTATTTCATTGAACTTTAAACTTTTATATGAGCTTTTGATGACAGAAGCTTATACAAAACCTTAGGAAAACAATATTTTAAATGACACTTAAGTAAATGGCAATAATTTAAAGAAAACAGTAAATTGCTTAAAATTAAAATGCAAGTATTTAAAAACAAGAAATTTAAATGACAATATATTAAAATGCAGTAAATAAAAGGGTACAAAATTTTGGTTAATACAAGTTTGATTAAACACAAAAATTCAACCAAGAAGCTAATGAACTATACTACTCTATTTTATACTAAAGCTCTAGGTTCTTGATGTGTTTCTTCATAGAGAGATATCAGCAGGTGTGATTTGCTGTGGTCACTTGACCTTATTCATGTCAATGAGGTGATTAGGATTTGCCTAAGTGGCATTGGATTGTAGTGAGGTGTGGGGTGAGATGGGATAGTGATGGTTTGTTTTGTAGTTACAGGTTAAAGAGCAAACAAACAATGAATAGTACCTTTAAGGGATTTGGCAGGTAAGAGTGTTATACTCTGTTTTGTTTGAAGCAGGGTATAAGTTTGCGCAATTGGCAAAAAAGGCCCTCCATCTTGTATGTTGTTATTGCGAGTAAAGTCCTTGTGAGGGTAAAAGAGTTTAGGGATGTGACAGTTTAAGCCCCTAAATGTGTGATATGTTGTTGCACACATGGTCCTTGTGTGACTAACAGAGTTAGATATGAAAGGGTTTTAGGGCTAATGGTTGTATGTTAGCAAAATGTTTAACTTGTTCTAAGGTGAAGGCAGAGCATCAAAGGCCTTCGGGTTTATTGCAACTACCCGAGAAACGTAGATGGAAGTGGGATAAGATCACTATGGATTTTATCACCAAGTTACCTAAGATGAAGAATGGGCATGATACAATTTGGGTAATAGTCGATATGCTGACTAAGTCAGCTCATTTTCTGGCAATGCGAGAGGATTATAGTACTGAGAGACTGGCAAGGTTGTACATCGATGAGATAGTCGCTCGACACGGAGTTCCTGTGTCAATTATTTTAGATCGAGATGGACGTTTTACATCGCGATTTTGGCAAACATTGCAAAAGGCTTTAGGGACGCGATTAGATATGAGTAAAGCTTATCATCCTCAAATGAATGGTCAAAGTGAGCGTACGATTCAGACTTTAGAGGATATGTTAAGGGCGTGTGTGATAGATTTTGGTGGCAATTGGGATGTTCACCTACCGTTAGCAGAATTTTATTACACTAATAGTTATCATTCAAGCATTCGGTGTGCTTCGTTTGAAGCATTATATGGAAGGAAATGTAGGTCGCCCGTTCTGTGGGCTGAGATTGGGGAAAGTAGTTTGATTGGGCCTGAGTTGGTTCAAGAGACGACCGACAAGGTAGTTTTGATTAAAGAGAAGCTCAAAGCGGCAAGAGATCGTCAAAAGAGCTATGCTGACAATAGGCGCAAGCCCCTAGAGTTTAAGGTTGGAGATCAAGTGTTACTGAAAGTGTCGCCTTGGAAAGGTGTGATGCGTTTTGGAAAGAAAGGTAAGTTGGCACCAAGGTATGTAGGACCATTTGAAATCCTTAAAAGGATTGGCCCTGTAACTTATAGGTTGAGATTATCTAAGGAATTGAGTGAGGTGCACGACATATTCCATGTGTTAAATTTGAAAAAGTGTTTGGCGGATGCTAATTTGCATGTGCCATTGGACGAGATCAAGATCGACAAAACTCTTCATTTTGTCGAAGAACCCTTAGAGATTATGGACCGTGAGGTTAAAACTTTAAAACGTAGTAAGATTTCGATTGTTAAAGTGCGTTGGAACTCAAAGCATGGTCATGAGTTTACATGGGAGCGCGAGGGCCATATGAAAGCTAGGTATCCCCAACTGTTTGTTGCTAAGTCTGGTGAATCTATTAGTTAAATCTCGGGACGAGATTCCTCTAAGGGGGGGATACTGTAACAACTGTGCTTTGAGCAGGTTAGTCAAACGGTTAGTGTTGATTTAAACATCATTGTGTGCTTTAATAAGTATGTGTTTATGTGATCTTATGTGAGTTTGGTTATCAATCTGTGAGCGTGATCGTCTGATTTTGATTGAGTTTATGGTTAATATAGGAATTTCATTTTATTCACATTTTTGTAACAATGGAGATGATAGTGTATTCTTATGTGTGTACGTATTGTTTTGTGTAAGTAATACGTATTTAAATAATAGGAATTCGTGAGAATAGAAAATTAAGTTTAGAAATTTAGTTAGATAGATTTTAGTAGTAATAAGTTAGGTAAAATATAGTATTTAGAAATGAATTTGATTTATAATTAATTAAGCTAGTTTAAATTTAAAGGGTTTTAAAAAATAAATAAAAGGTTTTATAAATATCAAAGATTAAGGGTTTTTGTGTAAATAAAAAAAAGATGCTTGGTCGATCGGTGGGGGAAAAAAAGAAAAAAAAAGAGTTTGAATAAAATACAAATTTGATTTTGATAAGGATTAAAATTTTAGGGTTTTCTTATATAAACCAAAGCCCTCTTCTTTCCCTTTGTTCTTTTTGGCCGATCGACTCAAGCAAAAAGATTTTTTTTTAATTCAAGATCCAAGTGGTGATTTGTGTTAACAAATCAAAGGTTTTAGGTAAGTTTTCTTAATCCTTTTTAATTCAATCTTCTTTAGAAACTTATATAACAATTTAATGATGAAATTAGGGTTTTTTAAAATATGTAATTAAGGGATATTAGACTAATTAGGATTGATTGGGGATAGATTAGATGCGTGTTGATGTATTCGGTTAGGGTTAGAACGCAATAGAATTAAATTTAGGGTTGAGCAGAATTTTGGGTCATCTTGTTTGAGTGATATCTCAAGATTGGTAACGAAATTTTTGATAAGTCTTATGTCCATTGATAATTTCAGAGAGTCTAGTTTCCAAAAATTCCGGCTCCGAAGGGTTTTGAGGTAGGGGAGTTAGTCAAATGATTTTCGCAAGAGAAGTTGTCAAAATAGTAAATTCGAGTCAGATTTGGGTCTGATTTCGGGGAGTAAAACCCCTACTTAAAATTCAAATTAGGGTTTACCAAAAATTAGAGGTCATATTTTAGGTGTCTAGTAACTCCAGTTCGAGGGGCTAGTGATAAAATATTTTCTAAGTATTTTTAAAGACGTCAAACTTTTTGGTGTGCGTTCAGGTCCGAATCTGAGTACTTTGTAATGATGAATTTTTATAAAATAGTTTCACTTAATATTTTTTATTTCTAAAAAATCACAGTAGCTCACAACTCATTGGGGAGTTAGGGAATGTAAGGAGAACCATCAATTATGTGTTTTAGTATTTTATTTGTAGTCATAAAGGGACTACAAAATTCAGCCAGAAATTGTAAAAGTGGAAGTTAATAAATAAGGTCATATAGGGTATGAAAACGATTCGGGATATGTATTTAAAGGATTATAAACTTAGTGTAAGGTTTAAAAGTCCATCATGTGATTCTTACATTGGTTTAGGCATTTAGCCTAACCGAGTGTAACTTGTGTTTTTGTTATGTTTAGATTTGTGCAAGATTTTGTCAAGTAGCTGAGCATCAGGTGAGTTTCATAGTCCCATTTTACTATGTTTTCTTGGGATGGAAATGATGCAAAATATGTTTTGAAATGTTTTAATTGTTGTGATTATGTGGTTTAGTTGACACATGTACTTTTATGTAGCTATTATATGTTATGTGCTAAATGTTGTGATTTGGATTTCGGGTAATGTTCTTACCTATGATTTGCATTTTGGGTCATGTTCTTACCTATGACTTTGGCTTGGAGTAATGGTCTTACTCATGATTGTTATGGATTTTGGGACTTGGATCGTGGTATACGTTCTGTCCTAGATTTGATTGTTATAGACTTTGGGACTTAGATCGTGGTATACGTTCCGTCCTAGATTTGGTTGTTATGGACTTCGGGACTTGGATCGTGGTATACGTTCCGTCCTAGATTTAGTTGTTATGGACGAATACATGTTAGCCTGTATAATAGTTAGCTTAACTGTCCTGCTATGTTTTGTTTTTATAATCACGGTAATTTATTTAAAGTTTGAATTGGGCGTCGTAAACCTATGACTCTCACCAACCTTTGTGTTGACGTTTTTAAGCATTATTTTCATGTGAGCGTTATAAAGATGTTGAAGTTAATAAAAGTGGCTAGAGATACCATTAGGCTGGCATTGGAAGTTCTCATTTGATTTCGTTTCATATTTGTTTGCATGAATTCTTGAATGTTATTAGTTTGAGTAGGTGCGAGACAATGTCTTTGTATTGATGAGACTCATTTTTCATTAATACAAGATGTCGTTCCTTTGTTTTCGGTATTGTCATGACACATCGTGTCTTTTATATTTAGTTATGCATGTAGTGATTCTCTATTGTTGACACCATTGTGTTGTGATGATATCCATGAAGTTACGCCGTGTGTTTCCGCCTTGGCGGGGTGTGACAGCAAACTTCATCCTTGGATGAGTATGCGGTATACCACAAAGTGTATATTCTTGAACCTACAAAAGAAAAAATAATAATTGCAAAACTTCGTCCGAAGAATAGTATGCCATATACTGCACCGTGTATATGAGTGATCCTAAATAGAAATAATATGAAAAATGTAGATTTTGTCTGTTAATACACACATATATATATATATATATATATATATTATCTATATAATATTATATATATTTACACTCTTCATTATGGGGAATTAATAGTATGATTTACCTTCTTTGTGTTATTTTAGTCATGTCTCCTCCAGCTCGTGCGTCTCGTGCTAAGTTTGATTAGGGAATCACCTTCGCAACTGGACTCAAGAGTTATACTGATTCAGTGATGAAGCTTAGAATAAAGCATACAAACCGTAGAGTCTGAATACCGAAAGGTCTATATCCACGCCGAATTGAAGCGAAGTTGACTAAGAAACAAGTAGGAGGAATGGGCATAGTGAGGAGAGATGACGATGATTTCAAAAGATGGAGAAGTCTCTAAATTCCCTGAGTACCCCTCATCTAAAGAAGAAGAACCAACTAAACAACCTAGATCTTTAAATAAGTATGGATTTGTTGATCACCCAAAACTCCAAAGGAATGAATTTTCTTCGCATCGACTGCCCCAAGGAAAAGGCAACATGAATGGTTGGTTGAATGAGGATGAGCCTCTAGGGTATGAAGCATCCGATAAGGAGGTAGAATCGGATCTTGAGTCTACCGCAAGTAATAAGCCTCGGTGTAAGAAGTTGAAAAGCTAAAGATATTACCGACCGCACGTTCTGCAACTGTCCGTATTGTTCTAAGTGATTGATATGTTTTAGTTTGTTTTCTTTTTCCTTTTGACGTTTGGAGCCATGTTAGGAATGTTATTTTTAACTCTTGGATTTTGAGTATTTTAATCTAATAAAAGTGATTATAGGATTATTCCTTTGTATGATTGGTTGTTCTCATTTTGAGTTAGGTGCTATGTAGTATGTTTATTTCATGAAGTGTCGTCATAGGAGGGATTACAACTGTGAAAGGGGGCATCTATAATTATGGTGGCCAACATAATTATACATGCGCCACAACACAAGTGGACTTTCAAGTATGATTACATGGATTAATGTTGATGCATTTTATGTATGTATATGGTTATGGAAGAGTATGATAAGATCATGGTATTGGAGATCATTATTATATCGTCTAATGTATATAATTTATTTTATTTTATATAGAATGGCTCCAAACCTACGAAGCGGACCTAGCAACAATAATAATGAAAACCCTGACATTGCTACAATAATTGCGCAGCAGTTGCAAGATATCATTCCCCAGATCGTCACTCAAGTGACTGCTTATGTGAACAATGTAAATGGAGGAAATGGAAATGGTGGGAACAATATATGTTCCTATAAGACTTTCACTGCTTGTAACCCTAAGGATTTTGATAGAAAGGGTGGTGCAATAGCACTCACCCGTTGGATAGAAAAGATGGAGTCAGTGTTTGATAACAGTGGTTGTACTACAAACCAGAGAGTGAAGTATGCTGCTAGCTGTTTTGTGAACAAAGCTTTGACTTGGTGGAAGCTCAAAGTCCAAGCGTAGAGGTCGTGGAAGCTGTATTGGTATGAGTTGGAATGGATTTTAGGTGTGTTGATATGGAGTGTTATATGTTCCATAGACAACGAGATGAAGAAACTAGAGTCTGAGTTTTGAAATCATAAGATGGTAGGAGCCAATCATACCGGCTACACATATCGGTTTCATGAATTGGCCAAGTTGGTTCTACATCTAGTTACTCCTGAGTCGTCACGCATCAAGAGGTACATAGCTGGGTTAGCTCCTAAGATTCGGGGAATGCTTCGAGCGACCCAACCAACCATAATCTAGAGTGAAATTCTTAGAGCTGGGATACTTACTGATGAGGCAGTCAGCTGTGGTACATTGACAAAGGGTAATGAGAAAAGAAAGGGAGTGGAAGAGACAAGCAAGCAAGGAAGTTGGAGAAATGATGATAAGAGGGCGAAAGTAAGCAAGGGATTTGTGGCGGCAACACCTCATAAGAATGAGTATACTGGGCCTCATCCAAATTGTGCTAAGTGTTGGACTTATCATCCCGAGAGTGAACCTTGTTAAGTGTGCTTCAATTGTCAGAAACCGGGTCATTTTGTAAGGAATTGTCGTATGCCAATTAAGCAGGTGGCACCGATTAATGCTGTTATAGGGGTTCATAAACCAAGAATGTGTTATCAGTATGGAAGCCACGAACATTATCGAAATAATTGCCCTAAATTTACCCGAGCACCTGGGCAAATGGGAAACTATTTGGCTATTGAAGGAAATCAGAACACAAGGAATAGAGGAAATCAATTTAAGGGAAGGGATTTCAATGTGAACGCAGTCGGCGCTCTCCAAGATCCTAACATCGTGACGGGTACTTTTTCTTTGAACGATCACTATGCTACTATACTTTTTGATTCTGGAGCTGATTTTAGTTTCATTTCTACTGATTTTGCGCCCTTACTGAATTTGTAAACCCTAGATATGTGATAGAAGTAGCAGATGGTAAGAAAGTAGAAGTTGATAGGATTATTCGTGATTGAAAACTAGAGCTAGGAACTTCCCTGTTCACTATAGATTTAATATCGTTAGGTCATGGGAGTTTCGATGTGATTGTGGGGATGGATTGGCTGTCTAAGCATAAGGCTGAGATAGTGTGCCATAAGAAGGTGGTTAGGATACCGTTAGAAAGTGGTGAGACACTTCTTGTCTAAGGAGAACACGCTCCAGGAATCGCCAAAGCCTTAAGTAACGTGAAGGTAGATGAACAAAAAATGAGTGATATTTTCGTAGTACGTGATTTATTGAGGTGTTTCCGGAGGACTTGCCAAAATTAAATGATTAAAAATAGTAAATGATTTTGGAAAATTCTGAAAAAAATCTAGAAAATAGCAGGAACAATAACAATCCTAAGAAAAATAAGCTGAGGTTGCCAGCTTATTGGAATAAGCTGGGAAAAAGCTAAACGAGCTTATAAGCTTAATGGGCCAAATAAAGGTTAAAAGAAAAATGGTTGCAAGAATAGGCAGATAGCCCTGGTCTGGGCCGTTGGTTAGTGTGTGGGATGTGTGGGACGTGTGTGTGTTATAAAGGAGGTCACAGGGTCGAATACTTGTGGCTTCCTTTATGAAAAATATATTTTTTTCTTTTTTTTAAGACTTATATAAAATGCAAAAATAAGCTACTTTAAAACAGATGACTTTTTATGAAACTTGAAAATAAGCTGAGAAAATAAGCTATAGAAAATGACAGTATAACTTTTTTAAGCTAAGTACTAAGAGTGCTTAACTGCTAGGCTAATTAAGCTAGAGAGATTAAAAGATAAGCCATAACAGATGTTGAACTAACCCTAATAAGCTAACCTAAACAAAAATAAGCACAAAGGATCAGACTAATAAGCAAGAAAAGCAATAAGCAATAGGGGCTCTTAAATCATTCAAATGTCCTTCTTAGGGTCACTTTTGGGCTTAAATTTTAAGCACTAAAGGCACCTAAAGGCTATATGGCTTATATGGGCTTATAGACTGACCTAAGGGCTATCTAAATAAGCAAAAAGAATAAAGTTTGGAACAAAAATAAGCAAAGAAAAAGAGCTGAAAGGGTAGGCTGTTTGCACATGGTATTGATTTTAAAAAGACAAAGGGGCAATAAGAAGACTTAAAAATAAGCTATAAAATAAGCTTGAAACTGAAAATAAAGTTGAAACAGATTGAGACAAACTCCTAATGAGCTTGTGCCCAAATTTTTTTAAAAGCTGAAAACAAGATTTACTATATGAAATTTGGATTTGAGAAGTGTAGTTTTTTTATGCTAAAAGACTTGACAAAAATTTGACAAATTTGCAAAATCAAAGGTAAAACACAAGACACTTGAACTACTCTATTAGGAAACTTAAAAACACATAACCAACACTCTAAAAACTAGATTTAAAATCCTGAATCAAATAAGGACTTGTTAAACTTTTTAAAACCACAGATTTGAAGACAAAATAAAAAAAACTTGAAAACTCACTTTTAGCTTTTAAAAATTTTTGAAAACAGCTAAAACCTACTTAAAAGGACTAGTAAAAGATTGCAAAATGACCCAATTGGTTTTTATACCAAATTTACCTACTTTACCTTCTTATGCCAAACACCCCTTTAGGTTGAGATTTCACTATTTAAAACTGATTTAAAGGGTTTTAAGCAAAGTTTTGTTAAAACAGATAACAAGTAGGCTAAGTTGGGCAAATATAAGCAAAAAGTGGCAACAAATAAGCAGACAAATAAGAAAGTTAAAATAAGCAGTTTCAATGCCAAAATGGACAGATTTTAAGCAAACTTAAAATGAATGACAAATAAGCAATAAAAAGGAACTAGTAAGCGTAAAACATCACAATAAGCATAACATAGCAAGAATAAGCTGAAATAAGCACTAAATAAGCAATGCTTCAGTAACTTTTAAAAAAATGGGAAAATGAAACTCACAACAGTCCTTAGCTTATGGCAAGTGTATAAGCTCTCAAAAAGCTTAATGACAAACCTATATGCTTCCCATAAGCTCTAAACCAAGGCCTTCCTTAATACACCTTGCTCCAAATGATTTCTTTTTGTGATTTTTCTTGGATTTTTGAATATTTTTGACAGAAAATAAAGTAAACTTTTATATGAGCTTTTGATGACAGAAGCTTATACAAAACCTTAGGAAAACAGTATTTAAATGACACTTAAGTAAATGACAATAATTTAAAGAAAACAGTAAATTTCTTAAAATTAAAATGCAAGTATTTAAAAACAAGAAATTTAAATGACAATATATTAAAATGCAGTAAATAAAAGGGTACAAAATTTTGGTTAATACAAGTTTGATTAAACACAAAAATTTGACCAAGAAGTTGATGAACTATACTACTCTATTTTATACTAAAGCTCTAGGTTCTTGATGTGTTTCTTCATAGAGAGATATCAGCAGTGTGTTTGTTGTGTGAGAGAGTGGCCAAAGCAATCTTGGCCCTTAATCTTTCTTGGTCCTAAGGTCAAACGATTATGTCCATTGATCTCTTGTCTTCATTCCATGTCCAATGGGGTGATTAGGGATTGCCAAAGTCGCATTGGATTGTAGTGAGGTGTGGGGTGAGATGGGATAGTGATGTATTGTTTTGTAGTTACAGGTTAAAGAGCAAAAAGACAATGAATAGTACCTTTAAGGGATTTGGCGGGAAAGAGTGTTATACTCTGTTTTGTTTGAAGCAGGGTATAAGTTTGGGCAATTGGCAAAAAGGGCCCTCCATCTTGTATGTTGTTATTGCGAGTAAAGTCCTTGTGAGGGTAAAAGAGTTTAGGGATGTGACAGTTTGAGCCCCTAAATGTGTTATATGCTGTTGCACACATGGTCCTTGTGTGACTAACAGAGTTAGATATGAAAGGGTTTTAGGGCTAATGGCTGTTAAAGGAATTGGGCTTTGTTATTTTGGTTTGGGTCGTGTAGTGTTTAAAATGCAATTGGGCTTAATTTGGTTAAAGGCTTATAATAGTCTTCATGTAATGTGTAATTGGGCTGACCCGGCCCATTAGATGGGTACGGGTGGGCCCATTTAACATTTCTTCATTTTCGGCTTTGACTTTGACTGTTGACTTTTTGCGGGGTTGACTTTGACTTTGACTTTTTGGTCTTTGGCTTCGATTTTGACTTTGTCTTTTTACGCTTTTCCGTTCCGTGCTCGGTTTTTTCATTTTTGGCTTTGTTTTTTCGTCCTTTTCTAGGATATCCGTTTCCTGCACAATATAAATGAAAACATACAAATACAATGTATTTTTGGTACGTTTTTGGTCATTTAAGTCCGGTTTTAATGGAAAACGGTATGTGTAATTAAGCACATACCAAAATCCCCCATACTAAACTATTGCGTGTCCTCACGTAATGCTATAAGTAAGCACTTAGGAAAACTAAGACTCTCAATCCCCCTCGACTAATAACCTCGAAAAGTAGCTAAGTGTTCGTCAAGGGAAAATAAAGAATCAAGAGTTTAGAAAAGCCCCGTTTTGACCATTTTTTAAATGTACACTTATTCCTACACATATTTTTGTATTTTTCTTTTTCTCATTCTTAGTAACTAACATATTTGACTTTCGTTATTTTATAACTTTTAGGGATCATAGAACAAGATGCATTTCAATCCTAAAATGCCCCTAAAAAGGATAAATTCATCGTTCCCGACTTTTCATTTATTCCAAACCAAGCTTAAAACGAAATCACCGCTAAATATGAGTTAAGATGCTAACACTACTCATATTTGCAACTTGTGAACTTTTCACTCCCGACAATTATTATATTTAGGTGAATGTGCCATTTCGAATTTCAACCATGGATCAACGTTTTTAAAAATCTTATGCCCCTCCCTTCACGTTCCACCCGTGAGATTAATGAGTAGTTTTGAAGGCGAGATCATCCCATGTAGCGACTTTCGTCTCGGCACATCCCAACCTTGCGGCTAAGTGACCAGGCTTTTGACACCCCACAGAGACTAGTATCGGGACTCACGGACCTTTGGTTTCAAAAACTCTTAGGTTTCCCGTATAAAATAGTCTTAGTTCAAAAGCATATTTAAATTTAAGAAAAAGAGATTTTCCCTATATTTATTAACTCACATTTACTACACTTAATACAATTATTCATTCTTAAGGAAATCCTTGACCTTTTAGAAGGCTGCAACATCGGTTGTGAGCCGGCAAGATGCAGCAAACTTTTATCAGTCTCGGATTATTATTCTTACTATGGGCTTTCTTTAGAAGGCTGCAACATCGGTTGTGAGCCGGCAAGATGCAGCAAACTTTTATCAGCCCACAGTTTATAATTATTATTACCACATTTTTTTTCATTACACTTTATATTACCACGATATAGAGAAAATTTCGTTTTAGAAAATTTAAGTATAAATTTGAACTAAAATTATTGATATCGACTATACTTCAAAAATTGTTGATTTAAGTTTAATTTTCAAAAATAGCACGTATTATTAGTCCGGTTAGAAGGCTTCTATGGAGAAAAAGCCACAAAATTACCAATGGAGCTTTAAGATTTCCAAATAATCCTTGTTTAGCATCCAACGCATACTTAAATCTATCATTTTTTGTTCTTCGCGAAGATCCGCGAACGCTTAGTCTAACAGTTAATGAACAAGCTATAGCCCAACCCGCTCGATCGAGTCAAAATTTATTTTTATTCTACCCAGCAGGAAAGTCAAAATTGTAACAAAACACTTATTTTATTTTTGAAAATTTTTAAAATTTTTCATTTTTTTGGTATTTTTTCAATTTTTTTGGTAAAGACGGGATTACGTAAAAACAACGGCTGCAGGAAAATTAAATCGATAGATCCCCCCATACAAGAACTAAACATTGTCCTCAATATTTTAAGAAGGGACTCTACGTAAATCCTAAGCCGTTTATTAAGTTTGCTTAAAGATAAACGTTAGTCGATAAGATTTGGATATCAAATTCCCAAATGAAGCTGAGGATGTGAAGCTCTTGTGAACAAAAAACCGCGAGCACGAGAGGCTTAAAAAATCCAAGAAATCCTAGACATACAACACAAAGCACGGAAAAGGAAAGAGGCGAGCCTCATCACACAACAAAATACCACTTATTCATTATAACTACCATACTACTACTACGATAATACTAGGATAGGCACGGGTTGCCACCCACGAAGCGCTTGTTTTAGGTCACTTAGCTTGACCCGATCCCCCCATACTTGAGCTTGTTAAGGGGGATAGAAATGGGGATGACGAACACCTAAATTTGGAGTGTTGTCAGCATGAATCAACATCGGGCTTTTAGTAGAAAGCTGGAAAGCTTTCAAGCCTCGATGTGATAAAGAAGAAGGAGATTTCTCCTTAGAAGCTAGAAGATCGTGATTGAAAACTTTGACTTCATTTTCGGATGAAAATGGAAGTAAAGTATCAATCACGGGGGAAAGAGGAGCAAGAAATCTCATGGATTCGACTTCAATGCATATCCCCAAATCGTAAATTTTGTTTCTATCTCCGGAAGGAGAAGAAATTTCAATATCGGATCCGAGATCATTATGAGAAGGAATAAAGTCAAAATCCATAAGAAGGGCGGGATGAGTGGGCAAAATATTAGGTACATCCACAGGGATGTCTTCCACCACATCAATGGTTGAATCTCCCGAATTAGGATAGTCAACATGAAATGAATCGAACTCGGGATGAGAAGTAAAATTATCGTCATCTTCCGAGTCGAAATCATCACTCTCAATACCCGACGGTATTGAGTCATCCGGACCGGAAAATATATCGATCTCTTCCCTAAGAGAGTCACTATCCTTATCGGGGATAGGAAATGTGGGAAGAGACTCGATGATCGTATCAGAATTAGCTTGAAAAGCTTCTGGTGGTCGGGGAGAAGAGTTATCGTAAAGCAAACTCTCCAAAAACAAGATATCACCCTCCGAATCAAGGTTGATATTATCAATTCCCGGTGGAATTAATTGGAGACGAGTGAGTTCACCGGCGAACTCATCGAAAAGAAAATCAATCTTGGGAGGGGAAGCATTCAAAGTATCACGATTGACTAATGATTCAAGAAGATAAGACTCGGCATCAAAACGAACATCTTTCGGCGTAGAATCGAGGTCTTCATTATGAATCGGATTAAACTCACTAGAAATGATTTCCTCGTCAAGATCAAAAAGAGGGTTGGAATAAGTTTTAAAACTCATTACGTCTATAACCTCCTCATGACTTGACTCGTCATCACTAGAGGTAGAATCGTCGAAGAGAGGATTGGAAAACGTTGAAAAATTAGTCGTTTGAGAATCATCACAATCGGGCACATCACACTCACTTTCGATATCGGAGAAATCCTCGGACTCACTTGGGTCTTGGACAAGGTTCTCAACACTAGACTTTATGAATTCGTCCGATTTCGTTTCCGGAATAGTGTCAAGATGCTCATCCTCCATTATGAGAGAGTCAACGGGCTTCTCGGGTGTGATTGCAATAGTATAATCCTCGTCATCATCATCGTCGTAGCAAAAAGAGTTGAAATGTCGTGAAGGATAAGTACTAAGATTAGCCAACTGCTCTAGTTGCTCTTTTTCCTTTTTCCTAATTTCAATACTCATTTCATTGAGTTTTTCTTTGAGCTCATCAATCCTAATCTCACAATCCCTTCTATAATGAACATCTATTTTCTCATTTCGGTAATTTTCAATCGAAATCTGATTAGTAATACTTCGCATTTCATCTAAACAATGCTGCTTCAGATCCTCCATTTCTCGGATACTCATTTCTCGAGGAGGTGATTGATTGATATTAGCCGCCTGCTGACGTTCACGAAATTCCTCAAACATAGATTGCAAACTTTCAATGATTCCTTTATTTAAATCACTTATCCACTCTTGATTTATAATCTGAGGCTGACGATCGATGGAATACTGCGGGGGTTCAATTTGGTCAAAACCGGAATAATTAGAATCATAACACGGATCAGGTTCGTAATAGTTCATCGGTTGACATTCATAAGTCATATGAGGACCCCCGCAATCTTCACAACAAGGATATTGTTGTGGAAAACTCGGTGAAGTTTGTGGGAACTCATCATAGTTTTGATCGTAACACGGTTCCGGATTATAGACAAACGGGACTTGAGGTGGACAATCGTAACCATAATGAGCACCATTCCCACAAAACTCACAAGTACATCGTTGACAAAAGAAATCGTCTAACGAATCCCCACATTCGTAACAAAAATTTTGGTTGATTTGTGGAGGACATTCTGAAAAATTTTGTGCAAAATTTTCATTGGGGTCTGTCTTGGTGGGACTTTGTTCTTGATGGTGTGTTTAATACAAAGTTAGGATTGTCATTCAATGACTTAATGGTAGAGTCATCAATTGATGAATATTCATTATAAATGTGGCAAAATCCTTGACTAAGACCAGACCAACACCTCTTGCAAGTACACCGTTGACAACGTTCATGTTCTTCTAACGGATCTTTACAATGAAAACAATGACGTTGATTGAACGAAGCTGTGTTTCGGGGTTGTGAAAGGTGGGTGGGGGTATTCATCATAGAAATCTGATTAGTTGGAATCAGAATGAAGCTTTATCTACGGAATCCCAGATTGAACAACAATAGCCTTTGTTGTACAAAGCTCCACAAGACGAGCATTCTTTAATCGTGTAAAGGGGATTTAAACGATAGTCGAATGACACCATAAGAATTAAACAAATTGGAGGGTTAAGAAGAATAATTAAATGGAAAAGAGGTTAAAGGAGATTATTTTTGGTTTTTCAATTTATTTCACAATTTATTTTAATC
Organism: Tanacetum coccineum; assembly: GCA_026074375.1. Taxonomy (NCBI): domain Eukaryota; kingdom Viridiplantae; phylum Streptophyta; class Magnoliopsida; order Asterales; family Asteraceae; genus Tanacetum; species Tanacetum coccineum. Next base: position 27,218 of record BQNB010027846.1, read on the forward strand.
ACGGACAAAGAGATAAGACAACTTAAACCGATAATCAACAAGCTTCACGGTAGCTCTCGAAAAGAAAAACGCACAAAGGAGCGGAGGAGTAGGAAAGCGCGAAGCTATTAAAAACCTTTCTCTTTTAGGGTCGTAGTTCCTCGGAACAACCCTCCTATACCCCTTAGAGTTTGTTTAACTTCAAAAGGTGGAGCCGTACTTGGAATGTGGACACAAAGCATGTTTTTTGAATTCATCGGTTTCTTTGGGAACTTATTATGGATAATACTCCAGTTGAGAGTATTATATGTTGGTGTTCTTTTACCAACTTGTGATTTTTATCTCTTAATTAAGGATAATTTTTTTTGGTTTTTCTTGATTTTTTTATATTATATATATACTAATAAAAGAAAATGAAAAATATTTTGGGTTTTTTATAAAAATATTCACAAATTCAACACTAATCTTCAAACAAAAACGATTAACGCACACGAATCCCCGGCAGCTGCACAAAAATGATAACTAGCTTTTTAGGGCTAATTATAATTCAATCGTAGTAGAGTATAATAAGTATTCCGAGAGATTTAAATCAATTCCTTTTTACCAAAGGAAAATTTTAAAAATCCCCCGGGTCGTCTCCCTCGTGATTGTGAGTCGAGAATCGTTAAAAACCGTTCATGATCGAGTGATTGAATGGGAAAAGGATATTTGGATTTGGTTTTCTAATTTCTACGAATAAAATGCAAAAACGATTAAGGGAAACCTAAAATCGAAAGCTAGAAAGGATTTGAACTTAAAAACGAGAACGGAAACGTAAAGACGCGACTTAATAAAACTAAATTTATCAAAATTAACTCCTAAAATGATTTTTTAAGTTTTAATTATCCTAAATGACTAAATTAAAAGAAATTTTAAAGAAAATCCTAAAACGAAAGCTTCTAAATTTGAAAAAATCAAGAAAACGAGAACGGGGTTCGAAACCCGTTCTTTAAAAAATGAAACTTTGAAATTTAAACCCTACGAATGTAATTTTATTTTTCCTAGGTGCATGAAGATAAAAGAAAATTTTGAAAAAAAGAATTATATTTTTTTGACTTTTTAATAATTTATTATGAATTAAAATCAGTTTTAAAGAAATTAAATGATTAAAAATAGTAAATGATTTTGGAAAATTCTGAAAAAAATCTGAAAAAATAGCTGGAACAATAACAATCCTATGAACCATAAGCTGAGGTTGCCAGCTTATTGGAATAAGCTGGGAAAAAGCTAAACGAGCTTATAAGCTTAATGGGCCAAATAAAGGTTAAAAGAAAAATGATTGCAAGAATAGGCGGATAGCCCTGGTCTGGGCCGTTGGTCAGTGTGTGGGGTGTGTGGGACGTGTGTGTGTTATAAAGGAGGTCACAGGGTCGAATCCTTGTGGCTTCCTTTATGAAAAAAAATATATTTTTTTAAGACTTATATAAAATGCAAAAATAAACTACTTTAAAAAAGATTACTTTTTATGAAACTTGAAAATAAGCTGAGAAAATAAGCTATAGAAAATGACAGTTTAACTTTTTTAAGCTAAGCCCTAAGAGTGCTTAACTGCTAGGCTAATTAAGCTAGAGAGATTAAAAGATAAGCCATAACAGATGTTGAACTAACCCTAATAAGCTAACCTAAACAAAAATAAGCTCAAAGGATCAGACAAATAAGCAAGAAAAGAAATAAGCAATAAGGGCTTAAACTGCATACAAACAGTCCTTAGGGTCACTTTTGGGCTTAAATTTTAAGCACTAGAGGAACCTAAAGGCTATATGGCTTATATGGGCTTATAGACTGACCTAAGGGCTATCTAAATAAGCAAAAAGAATAAAGTTTGGAACAAAAATAAGCAAAGAAAAAGAGCTGAAAAGGTAGGCTGTTTGCACAGGGTATTGATTTTAAAAAGACAAAGGGGCAATAAGTAGACTTAAAAATAAGCTATAAAATAAGCTTGAAACTAAAAATAAAGTTGACACAGATTGAGACAAGCTCCTAATGAGCTTGTGCATAAATTTTTTAAAAGCTGAAAACAAGATTTACTATCTGAAATTTGGATTTGAAAAGTGTAGTTTTTTTTATGCTAAAAGACTTGACAAAAATTTGACAAATTTGCAAAATCAAAGGTAAAACACAAGACACTTGAACTACTCTATTACGACACTTAAAAACACATAATCAACACTCTAAAAATTGAATTTAAAAGCCTGAATCAAATAAGGACTTGTTAACCTTTTTAAAACCACAGATTTGAAGGCAAAGTAAAAAAAACTTGAAAACTCACTTTTAGCTTTTAAAACTTTTTGAAAACAGCTAAAACCTACTTAAAAGGACTAGTAAAAGATTGCAAAATGACCCAATTGGTTTTTATACCAAATTTACCCACTTTACCTTCTTATGCCAAACACCCTTTAGGTTGAGATTTCTCTTTTTAAAATGATTTAAAGGGTTTTAAGCAAAGTTTGTTAAAACAGTAACAAAGTAGCTAAGTTGAGCCTAATATAAGCGAAAAGTGGCAACAAATAAGCGACAAATAAGACCAACCTCCCTCATCACAACTACCACCTAAGTTAAAAATAAGCGTTTCATGCCAAAATGGGACGATTTTAAGCAAACTTAGAACGAATGACAAATAAGCAATAAAAAGGAACTAGTAAGCATAAGACATCACAATAAGTATAACAAAGCAAGAATAAGCTGAAATAAGCACTAAATAACCACTACTACAGTAATTTTTAAAAAAAATATGAAAATGAAACTCACAACAGTCCTTAGCTTATGGCAAGTGTATAAGCTCTCAAGAAGCTTAATGACAAACCTATATGCTTCCCATAAGCTCTAAACCAAGGCCTTCCTTAATACACCTTGCTCCAAATGATTTCTTTTTGTGATTTTTCTTGGATTTTTTGAAATATTTTTGACAGAAAATAAAGTTATTTCATTGAACTTTAAACTTTTATATGAGCTTTTGATGACAAAAGCTTATACAAAACCTTAGGAAAACAATATTTAAATGACATTTAAGTAAATGACAATTCATTTAAAGAAAACAGTAAATTGCTTAAAATTAAAATGCAAGTATTTAAAAACAAGAAATTTAAATGACAATATATTAAAATGCAGTAAATAAAAGGGTACAAAATTTTGGTTAATACAAGTTTGATTAAACACAAAAATTCAACCAAGAAGCTAATGAACTATACTACTCTATTTTATACTAAAGCTCTAGGTTCTTGATGTGTTTCTTCATAGAGAGATATCAGCAGTGTGTTTGCTGTGTGTCACTTGCCTTCATTCCATGTCCAATGAGGTGATTAGGGATTGCCTAAGTGGCATTGGATTGTAGTGAGGTGTGGGGTGAGATGGGATATTGATGGTTTGTTTTGTAGTTGCAGGTTAAAGAGCAAACAAACAATGAATAGTACCTTTAAGGGATTTGGCAGGTAAGAGTGTTATACTCTGTTTTGTTTGAAGCAGGGTATAAGTTTGGGCAATTGTCAAAAAGGGCCCTCCATCTAATATGTTGTTATTGCAAGTAAAGTCCTTGTGAGGGTAAAAGAGTTTAGGGATGTAACAGTTTGAGCCCCTAAATGTGTTATATGTTGTTGCACACATGGTCCTTGTGTGACTAACAGAGTTAGATATAAAAGGGTTCTAGGGCTAATGGCTGTTAAAGGAATTGGGCTTTGTTATTTTGGTTTGGGCCGTGTAGTGTTTAGAATGGAATTGGGCTCAATTTGGTTAAAGGCTTATAATAGTCTTCATGTAATGTGTAAATGAGATGACCCGACCCATTATATGGGTACGAGTGGGCACATTTAACATTTCTTCGTTTTCGGCTTTGACTTTGACTGTTGACTTTTTGCGGGGTTGACTTTGACTTTGACTTTTTGGTATTTGGCTTCGATTTTGACTTTGTCTTTTCACGCTTTTCTGTTCCATGATCGGTTTTGTCGTTTTTGGCTTTGTTTTTTCGTCCTTTTCTCGGATATCCGTTTCTTACACAATATAAATGAAAACATACAAATACAATGTATTTTTGGTACACTTTTGGTTATTTAAGTTCGGTTTTAATGGAAAATGGTATGTGTAATTAAGCATATACCAGCGTGTGTGATAGATTTTGATGGCAATTAGGATGTTCACCAACCGTTAACAGAATTTTCTTACAATAATAGTTATCATTCGAGCATTCGGTGTTCTCCGTTTGATGCATTGTATGGAAGGAAATGTAGGTCGCCCGTTCTGTGGGCTGAGATTGGGGAAAGTAGTTTGATTTGGCCTGAGTTGGTTTAAGAGACGATCGACAAGGTAGTTTTGATCAAGGAGAAGCTCAAAGTAGCAAGAGATCGTCAAAAGAGCTATGCTGACAATAGGCGCAAGCCCCTAGAGTTTGAGGTTGGAGATCAAGTGTTACTGAAAGTGTCGCCTTGGAAAGGCATGATGCGTTTTGGGAAGAAAGGTAAGTTGGCACTAAGGTATGTAGGACCATTTGAAATCCTTGAAAGGATTGGCCTTGTAGCTTATAGGTTGAGATTGCCTAAGGAATTGAGTGAGGTGCACGATACATTCTATGTGTCAAAATTAAAAAAGTGTTTGGCGGATGCTAATTTGTATGTGCCATTGGTCGAGATCAAGATCGACAAAACTCTTATTTTGTCGAGGAACCCTAAGAGATTATGGACCGTGAGGTTAAAACTTTAAAACGTAGTAAGATTCTGATTGTTAAAGTGCGTTAGAACTCAAAGCGTGGTCCTGAGTTTACATGGGAGCGCAAGGACCATATGAAAGATAGGTATCCCTAACTGTTTGTTGCTAAGTCTAGTGAATCTAGTAGTTAAATCTCAAGACGAGATTTCCCTAAGGGGGGAATACTGTGACAACTGTGCTTTGAGCAGGTTAGTCAAACCGTTAGTATTGATTTGAACATCATTGTGTGCTCTGATAAGTATGTGTTTATGTGATCTTATGTGAGTTTAGTTATCAATCTGTGAGCGTGGTCGTTTGATTTTGATTGAAATTATGGTTAAAATGGGTATTTCATTTTGTTCACATTTTTGTGACAATGGAGATGATAGTGTAATTTTATGTGTGTACGTATTGTTTTGTGTACGTAATACGTATTTAAATAATAGGAATTCATGAGAATAGAAAATTAAGTTTAGAAATTTAGTTAGATAGATTTTAGTAGTAATAAGTTAGGTAAAATATATTTAGAAATGAATTTGATTTATAATTAATTAAGCTAGTTTAAATTTAAAGGGTTTTAAAAATAAATAAAAGGTTTTATAAATATCAAAAATTAAGGGTTTTTGTGTAAATAAATAATAAAAAAATAAGAAAAAAGGGTTTTTGGCCGATCGATGAAGGAAAAAAAAGAAAAAAAAATGTTTGAATAAAATACAAATTTGTTTTTGATAAGGATTAGAATTTTAGGGTTTTCTTATATAAACCAAAGCCCTCTTCTTTCCCTTTGTTCTCTTTGGCCGGTCGACTCAAGCAAAAAGAAAAAAAAAGTTTTTTTAATTCAAGATCCAAGTGGTGATTTGTGTTAACAAATCAAAGGTTTTAGGTAAGTTTTCTTAATCCTTTTTAATTCAATCTTCTTTAAAAACTTATGTAACAATTTACTGATGGAATTAGTGTTTTTATAAGATTAGATGCGTGTTGATGTATTCGGTTAGGGTTAGAACGCAATAGAATTAAATTTAGGGTTGAGCAGAATTTTGGGTCATATTGTTTGAGTGATATCTCAAGATTGGTAACGAGATTTTTGATGAGTCTTATGTCCATTGATAAGTTCAGAGAGCCTAGTTTCCAAAAAGTTTGGCCCCGAAGGGTTTTGAGGTAGGGAAGTTAGTCAAATGATTTTTGCAAGAGAAGTTGTCAAAATAGTAAATTCAGGTCAGATTTGGGTCTGATTTCGGGGAGTAAAACCCAGACTTAAAATTCAAATTAGCTTTAGTGTTAGGAATACAAAATTCCTAGGAAAGTGTCGGTCGCTTCCATAGATAACAGTCGTTAGCTCGTTAAGTAATTTTTGGAAACTTACATAGTTAGTTAGCTAAAGGCCCATGGATAAACCCATGCAAGCCCAAGCCCACCATCCATTATAAGTATATAAACACCTCTCCATGCCTTGGAGAGGTGGTTGGTTGTTCATTTATCATACATTAACAAAGTTCTCTCTTTTATGTTCTTTCTCTCTCTAAGTGTTCATCCAACCTACTCTCTCTCTACCCTCACATCTAGTATGTTATTAGATTAGTCTACAATTGGTATCAAGAGCCAAGGGTTGGTGTGTTTAGTTTTTATGTTTAAGTTTTTTTTTGGTTCGTGGGCTTCTTGCAAGATTCGACCTTTCTATTTATTTTTTTGTTTTCGAAGCTATTGTGGACACTAAAAGATCATTTACTTTGGTAAATTTGATCTAGTATCTTTAAGATATAGGTGTACAAGCTTTGAATCTAGGAAAATAACATTTTTTTGTATCTTTGTGTTAAAACAACATTTACAAAGAACAAAATCTTGATTTTAAATTTTTTGGCTTAAAAACCTTAAAGTTTTCATTTTTCTTGTTTCTATAGGATTGGTAATATTAGTTATACAATATTTTTTTTGCAAAAAACCGATCAAAAAAGTGTCTTTTTATGTTTTTGAGATTTTGAGTTTCGTCACTGTTGAAGTCGAACACACCGAGTCGACACAACCTGAGTTCGATACAATCATGTACGAAATCCTGAGTCGAACAATCTCAAGTCAAACAACTGAGTCTAACATCCCATAGTCGGAACAAACCTGAGTCAATCAATCAAGTCGAACACGGAGTCGAACAAACCCAAGGTCAAACAACCTGAGTCGACAACTCAAGTTTGTACAACCTGCGTCGAACATACCCAATTCGAACAACCTAAGTCGTAACAACTCCCCCCCCAGTCGAACAACCTGAGTCGAACAACTAAGTCGAACAACCTGGGTCGTTCAACCAAAGTCGAATTAACTGAGGTCGATCAACTCGAGCTCGAACAACACGGAGTTTCGAACAACCCCAAGTCGAACAACCTAGTCGAAAAACTCAAATTTCTAATTATAAGGTTTATTTCTTTGTGACTTGTAAAATACTGTGAAACATTTACGCGTTCTTTCCAGTTTTGTCAAGAATTGTAAATTCCCGTGTAGTTTCATGATTAAATCATTAAGAGAAACTTAATTTAAACCAATTTTTTCTACCACCGTAATACCGATCAAACAAGTAATCATTTAACATACATATTTCTCAATGACGACTCTTGAATGACAAAGCGATTCTTTCGTGGTATCTGACCAAGCGTCAACACTATGTTGAAAAGGGATATGTTCGATTCTTGGAAAAGTAGCATGGAGTTGTACATGATGAATACAACATAGATGAATGATCCTTGAATCGTTGAGTTTGGATCACTCTTCTGGCCTGTAATTGAGAAATTGGGTTTTCTTTTCTTTGTGACAAGACCTAAGAAATTTTCCGTGTTATATGCTATGGGAAAGTAATTCAAGCTGATTGTGATATCAAGGCAACAAATATCATTCTCAAGGGGACTACCACCTGAGGTCTAGGCATAGTTAGCAATCTAAAGAGCGCAAGGAACTTTGGGAAAGAATTTAACTTCTCATGCAAGGAACTTCATTGACAAAACATGAAATGGAGTGTAAGCTTTATGATTAATTCAGATGTTTTGCTTTATAAGAAGGGGGTATAACATACGTGAATTCTACTTGAGATTTTCACTGCTTCAATGACATGAACATTCTACAACATGTAACTGAAAAATTCAGTGACACAAAGTTTTTGAATACTCTTCCTCCTGAATGGAGAAATTTATGACTGATGTCAAACTGGTTCAGGATTTTCACACAACTAACATTGATTAGCTTCATGGTTATTTAGGACAACATGAATTTCATGCAAATGAGGTTCGTTTAATGCATGAACGCAACTCAGATCCGCTTGCATTGGTTGCAACCCATCAGATGACTCAGTCTCCTTATCAAACTCATCAAAACTCATACCAAAACACTCAATTTCAACCATAAGTTTCACCATATCAGTCTCCACAGTATGGGTCACCTTATCAATCTCAACAATACTCAACTCATCAATCATCAACACCTCTTTCAATCACTTATCCATCCAGTTTATTCTCCATCATCATACATCCCTCAATTGGAATATGCTCCCACAGTTAACCAACAATCGGAATTTTCCCAACTAGACTCAGGTCTAATTGTTCCAGTATTCTAGAAAGGTGATGATCCCATTGATGCCATCAATCACATGATGTCTTTCTTGACTGCTGTTGTCACTTCCCGCTACCCTACTACTAATAATCAACTGAGGAATTCATCAAACCCTAGGCAACAAGCTACCATTAATAATGGAAGAGTGACATTACAACCAATTTAAGGGAGACAAACGTCTTTAGCTACGGGTACTACAAGGACATACACTCTAGGAGCAAGTGGAAGCAATTTTGGGAAACAAATGACTGTTATCTGTTACAACTGCAAAGGGGAAGGCCATATGTCCAAACAGTGTACTAAACCTAAGAGTAAACAAGATGATTCTTGGTTTAAGGATAAAGTGTTGTTGGTACAAGCTCAAGCAAGGGGTCAAATTATACATGAGGAGGAACTTGCATTTTTGGCAGATCTAGGAATTCTAGAAGGATAAACCACACAGAATGTCATTACTCACAATGCTGCTTATCAAGCTGATGATTTGGATGCATATGACTCTGATTGTGATGAACTCAACACTGCCAAAGTTTCTCTCATGGCGAATTTATCTCATTATGGTTCAGATGCTCTTGCTAAGGTACACAATCATGATAATATGAATAATAATATGATCAATCAAGCTGTGCAGGCGATGCCGTCTTCTGAATCGTCGAATGTTATGAACCACTCAAAGACTGAAATAACTAGTGATAGCAATATCATTCCTTATTCTCAGTATGTGATTGAATCACAACAGGCAGCTGTTCAGAATTCTGACTCCTCTACACAACAAGATTCACTGATATTATCTGTGATTGAACAACTGAAAACCCAAGTAGTTAATTGTACCAAGATAAATCTAGAAAATAAAAGTGTCAATGATACTTTAACTGCTGAGCTTGAGAGATATAAGGAACAAGTTAAAGTGTTGAAAGAAGGACAAAATGTTGATTTAAGGAGTAATAATAATGTTTCAGATTCAAGTGCACTGTCTATAGAGATTGATCGTCTTAAACAAACTCTTTCTGAACATTTAAAAGAAAAGGAATATTTAATACAAACAGCTACTCTTCTGAAAAATGACTTTAAGAAAGAAGAATCTAGGAACATCGATAGAGAGATTGCGTTAGAAAAGAAGATCAAACAGCTAGATAATATTGTTTTTAAAAGAGATCAATCTACACAAACTGTTCACATATTTACAAAACCTTAGTTTTTCTATAATCATACCACTAAACAAGCTCTAGGTTTTTAAAATCCTTTCTATCTAAAGAAATCTCAGCAGATTAAACCAAAGCTTTATGATGGTAATGTCATTAAGAATACTAGTGCTATTGTGATTCCTGACTCCGAAGAGACCCTAATGCTTGCTGAAGAGAGACGTTCAAAAATTCTTTTAAAACAACAAGATCCTATGATGTTAGAAAAGAAAGTTAATATTACACCAGTCGATTATGCTGTCCTTAATCAACTTTCTCAAGATTTTGAAACACGATTTGTTCCACAAACTGAATTATTTGCTGACCAAGCCTTTTGGTCTAAGAATTCTGTGAATTCTCCAGAACCTCCTCTTTCTAGTAGACCCACCAAAGTTGAGGTTCCAAAAGAACTTCCTAAAGTCAGCATGGTTAATACGAGTTTGAAGAAACTTAAATACCATCTTGCTGGTTTTGACGTGGTTGTCAAAGAAAGAACCACACCTACAGCCATCACTGAGGGCTTATGGGGGTTCGAACATACAAACGCCTGTTTTAGGGATGAAATAATTCCATTTGTAAAAGCTATGAAGGACTTATTTAATACATTCAATCAATATTTGATTAATGAACTTTCTGAAGTCCAAAATGTCTTCCATCAAATGGAACAGGCTGTGGAACAACATCGTTTAGACTCAAAAACATTTAAAGTAAAAATGAATCAAGTTTTAAACGAAAATGAACGACTTTTGGAACAAGTTATTAGCAAAGATATCGTGAACACTATTGTGAATTCTTCTGTGGATATTGCTTATGTGAATGTGCATGAAAGTGAAAAGTGTCTCAAACTTGAGACTCAACTTCTCAACAAAAAGGATTTCGTTGAAAAAGAGATTTACGATAAATTGTTCAAAAGTTTTACTACTCTTGAAAAACATGGCATCTCTTTAGAAGTAGATACTCAACATAATCAGGAAATTTTTCAAAGGGACAATTCTATTTCAAATCAAAGTGCTCCAAGTTTTGATCAATTGTTTGAATTAAATGAATTGAAAGCTCAGTCCCAAGAGAAAGACACGGTCATAAAGAAGTTAAAAGAGAGAATTAAATCTCTAAGTGGAAAAATAAATGAGGATAAGATTAAAAAGGACTTAGAAGAGATTGAAACAATAAATATTGAAATAGATCATAGGGTGTCGAAGCTTATTGCTGAGAATGAGCATTTGAAACAGACCTATAAGCAAATTTATGACTCAATTAAACCAGCACGTATTCGATCAAAAGAAAAATGTGATGATATAATTAATCAAGTCAATCTAAAGTCTGTGGAAATCTCTGATTTAAATGCTAGTCTTGAGGAAAAAGTTTTGGAAATTACAGCTCTTAAGGATGACATAAGGAAACTTAAAAGAAAAGCTCTAGTTGATAATGTTGTTACAAAACACACTATTGATCTAGAGATGCTTAAGATTGATGTGGAACCAATAACCCCTAAATTGTTGAATAAAAAACAGCTCACTCTGCCTCTATTAAGCACACTCAAGAAAAAGCTACAGTTCTTAGGGATCTAGTTGAACATGTTAAATCAAAATATCCACTAGATCATTCCTTAGAATCAGCCTGTAGGTATGCTAAACTAATTCAAGAGTTGCTTACACACATCAGTAAAACCTGCCCGAGTCTCAACAATACTGATGGAAAATTAGTGGCTGCGACCCCAAAGAACAAGGACAAAATAGTGAGATTTACTGAGCCCATCACATCCTCAGGAAACACAATCACAAAAATAGCCTCTACATCAAAGCTAGTTTGTAACAAACCTATGTTGTCTTCTACAGGAGTAAAACCGTCTACTAGTGCTAGCGTATCACAGCCTTCAGGCAAAACAAAGAAAGATAAGATTCGGCAAACACCAAGTAGTACTCAGAAGAATAAAGTAGAAGCCCACCCTAGAAAAGTTAAATCTAGTTTGAAAAATAAAGATTGTGTTGTTCAACCTAAAAGAACTGCTCATGTGCAACATTCCAAGCTTAATGCGAATTTTAAACTTAAATGTGTTAAGTGTAATGGTTACATGCTTTCTGATAATCATGATTTGTGTGTTCTTGATTTTATCAATAATGTGAATGCTCATAAAAAATCTAAATCTGTTAAGAAAAGTTCAAAGAGAAAAGTTTGGAAACCAACAGGAAAGGTGTTTACAAATATTGGATACATCTGGAGACCTACTGGTCGGACCTTCACTATAGTATGAAATGCGTGCCCTTTAACTAGGATTACCACAACTACTGAAGTACCCATTAGGAAACTAACTGCTCTAGAAAATGAAACACCTAAGCCTGTTGTAACATTGGTTTACTTAAGGAAACCTAAGAAATCTCAAACTAATGTTCCTGTTAACAAATCTAAGGTTCTTAAATATGTATCTGCTAACAAAAAGGAACCCAATCAATCTTGGAGATCCATAGTTTCCGATGTTCCATCTTCCTCTCTTGATGAATGCAGGTCGTCCAAATTGTTCTCTGGTATTTGGACTCTGGCTGCTCCAAGCATATGATCAGAGATCGCTCTCAGCTTACCAATTTCGTCAATAAGTTTTTGGGTATAGTCAAATTCAGAAATGATTACATGGCAAAGATTATAGGATATGGTGATAATCAGATTAGAAATGTTATGATCTCAAGGGTTTACTACGTGGAAGGACTTGGACATAACTTATTCTCCCTTGGATAATTCTATGATTCTAACCTTGAAGTTGCTTTTCGTCAACACACCTGCTTCATACGTAATCTAGAAGGTGTTGATCTATTGACTGGATCTTGAGGCAACAATATGTATACTCTGTCTCTTGGAGATATGATGGTGTCCTCTCTGATATGTCTCTTGTCAAAGGCCTCAAAGACTAAGTCTTAGCTATGGCTCTGATGTTTGTCTCATTTGAACTTTGGTACTATCAACCATTTAGCTAGACATGGTCTTATTTGAGGTCTCTCTAAGCTTAAATTCAAAAAGGACCATCTGTGTTCTGCTTGTGCTATGGGTAAAAGCAAGAAGAAACCCCACAAACCTAAATTTGAAGACACCAATCAAGAAAAACTTTATCTGTTCCACATGGATCTTTGTGGACTAATGCGTGTCGCAAGCATTAATAGAAAAAAGTACATCCTCGTCATCGTTGATGATTACTCTCGATTCACATGGGTTAAGTGCTTAAGGTCAAAATATGAAGCTCCAAATTTCATAATCAATTTTCTCAAGATGATCCAAGAGCGGCTTAAAGTATCTGTCCGACGCATCAGAACAGATAATAGAACTGAATTTTTTAATCAAATTTTACGTGAATATTATGAGAAGGTTGGCATCTCTCATGAAACATCTGTTGCTCGCTCTCCACAAAAAAATGATGTCGTTGAAAGACAGAATCGTACGCTAATTGAAGCTGCCCACATAATGTTGATTTATGCAAAAGCTCCATTATTTTTATGGGCAGAAGTAGTTGCTACCGCATGTTACACCCAAAATTGTTCCATCATACGTCTTCGGCATGGCAAAACACCATATGAGCTTTTACATGACAAACCTCCCGACTTATCATTTTTCCATGTATTTGGTTCACTCTGCTATCTGACAAATGATAGTGAGAACTTGGGTAAGTTACAACCAAAAGCTGATATTGGTATTTTCATTGGCTATGCACCCACAAAGAAAGCATTTCGAATTTACAACCGACGTACCAGACGAATCATTGAAACAATTAATGTAGATTTTGATGAGCTGACTGCAATGTCTTCTGAACACAGCAGTTCAGGACCCGCACTTCATGAAATGACTCCTACAACAATCAGTTCAGGACTCGTACCAAACCCTCCTCCCTCAACACCGTTTGTACCACTTTCGAGAAGTGATTGGGATCTTTTGTTTCAATCGCTGTTTGATGAATTACTCACCCCTCCACAAAGTGTTGATCACCCAGCCCCTGAAGTCATTGCTCTAATTGATGAAGTAGTTGCTCTAGATCCTGATGTATCAACCGGTTCACCTTCCTCAACAATAGTTGACCAAGATGCACCATCACCGAGTAACTCTTAAACAACACCCAAAACTCAATCTCCTATCCTTTCTAACGATGTTGAAGAAGACCATCATGATTTAGATGTTGGACACATGAATAACGATCCATTCTTTGGTATTACAATTCCATAAAATGATTCTGAAGCATCTTCTTCGGATGTTATTCCTACTATTGTGCAAACTACTGCTCCAAACTCAAAACACGTTACCAAATGGACCAAGGATCATCCTTTAGAAAACATCATCGGTGAACTCGAAAGACCTGTTTCCACAAGACTCCAACTCCATGAACAAGCCTTATTTTGTTACTATGATGCCTTTCTCACATCAGTTGAACCAAAGAACTATAAAGATGCATTAACTCAAGCATGTTGGATTGAAGCAATGCAAGAAGAGTTACATGAATTCGATCGTCTTGAAGTTTAAGAACTCGTTCCTCATCCAGATAAAGTGATGATTATTACTTTAAAATGGATTTATAAGGTGAAACTTGATGAATTAGGAGGAATTCTAAAGATCAAGGCTTGTTTGGTTGCTCGTGGTTACCGTTAAGAAGAGGGAAGTAATTTTGAAGAATTCTTTGCTCTAGTGGCTAGACTTGATGCTATTCGAATTTTCCTCGCATATGTTGCTCACATAAATATGGTTGTCTACTAAATGGATGTAAAGACGGCATTCTTGAATGGCATTCTGCGCGAAGAAGTTTATGTCAGCCAACCAGACGGGTTTGTGGATCAAGACAATCCAAATCATGTGTATAAGCTTAAGAAGGCTCTATATGGGTTGAAACAAGCTCCTCGCGCGTGGTACAATCTATTGTTGAAGTTTCTACTCTCTAAGGAATTCTCTAAAGGAACCGTAGATCCCACATTGTTCATCAAAAGACAAGGCAATGATATTCTCCTGGTACAAATCTATGTTGATGATATAATCTTTGCGTCTACTACACCTGAATTATGTGACCAATTTTCAAAAATAATGTGTTTAAAGTTTAAGATGTCGATGATGGGCAAATTTTTTTTTTCTAGGACTACAGATTTCACAAAGTCCCAGAGGCATCTTTTTAAACCAGTCTAAATATGCTCTAGAATCTTTGAAGAAATATGGTATGGAATCTAGTGACCCCGTAGATACTCCCATGGTGGAGAAATCCAAACTGGATGAAGATACACAAGGGAAAGCCGTAGATCCTACACACTATCATGGAATGATTGGCACCCTTATGTATCTTACAGCCAGTAGACCAGACCTAACATTTGTTGTATGCATGTGTGCCCGGTATCAGGCAAAGCCTACCGAAAAGCACCTCCATGTTGTTAAAAGAATTTTTCAATACCTAAGAGGAACTGTTAATAGGGAACTTTGGTATCCATAGGATTCTTCTATTGCTCTAACAGCTTATGCAGACGCTGATCACGCGGGTTGCCAAGATACCAGACGAAGTACTTTTGGCAGTATGCAATTTTTATGAGATAAACTTGTGAGCTGGTCATCAAAAAAGGCAGAAAAGCGCTGCAATATCCAGTACGAAAGCTGAATACATCGCCCTATCCGGCTGTTGTGCTCAATTCTTATGGATGAGATCACAACTTATCGACTACGGCCTTGGATTCAACAAAATTCCAATGTACTGTGATAATAAAAGCGCTATTGCCTTATGCTGTAACAATGTTCAACACTCTCGATCAAAGCATATTAACATAAGATTCCATTTCATCAAAGAGCAAGTTGAGAATGGAGTATTAGAGATTTACTTTGTCAACACGAAGTATCAGCTAGCGAACATCTTCACTAAAGCCCTATGCAGAGAAAGAATTGAATTTCTGATCAACAAACTAGGAATGCGAAGTTTTACGCCTGAGACCCTGAAACAGTTGGCAGATGAAGCTGAAGAATAGTGGTGGTGCCTATTCTGATATCCTATGTATAATATGTATATATTCAAAACCAAAAAACCCAAAAAGATTTTCATTTTTTATAAAAACCTTTATAAAAACAAAATACAAAAATATAAAACTTTAAAAACAAAAAAAAATTAAAAAATGAAAAATATAAAAAGAGGTAATTAATGGCACGTATTTTGCAAACGATAATATTTACGTCCCTAGAAATGTCTTTTAATAAAGACACGTGGTCATAAATAAAGTTCATGCAAAAGTTCAAATGTTTTTCAAAACATGTCATATGGCTTGCTGTTATTTTAGATAGCAACCCAGTCATCATCATAAAGGCAAGTATTTTAAAAAGAAAACTCGACCTCTCAACAGGAATTTATTCTCGTGCATGGTCTACTTTATAACCATGCAAAGGCTTGTGATTACTTTGCATCACAACCCGTGCTTCCTTTGTTACCATAAGTGTACGTGCCAGTGCACTTACGTGTTAAAATAAGAGAAATCTTATTTTGGTGTTTATTTTTCAAAAATATAATATAACTTCATTAGAAAATGTTTTTTCAAAGACATTCAACTTCTCAAACAATGACTACAGCTCTTTAAATAGAAAACGGGTCATTGTTTGATGGGGAGAAAATGTCAAAATTCTTCTTCATGATAATAATGTGCTAAAAAAGAAAAAGGTTTTAAACAATAGTGGAATATCATTCTTAAGGAAAGTTAATTAAGTTTAGCTTATGTGTGCCTTATATGTTATGTGTTTATGCCTTTAGGGAATATTTTGCAAAATCAAAATCTATAGGTATGATAGTATAAACATTAGGGACTAACTATGCTATTTGTTTAACTTGAATATGCCTTATAAAACTTATCTATGCAAAATAAAAAGGTATTGAAACTTGAAGGGCCAAATGTGTCAAAAATAAAAATTGTTTTATAACATCATTCCACCCTCGTCTCTTTTCACACACTAAAAACACACATTTTAAGAAACCTTTCTCCCTCATTCGATCGTCAATCCCCATACCATCACTTCACGTGTTTTTCAAGCTAAAGGTATAATTAATAACTTGTTCTCCATGCTCCAAGCCACTCATATCTCAAACGAATTACGTTTTCATACGAGTTTGATCTCGATAAACCTTAACAGTCAAATTAGGGATCATCAAAATTAAAACTGGATAAAAACCTAAATTGAATGAGGGGTCTTGCTTGCTTTGGAGTATAGAACGCTCGTATAGAGCAGTTTTACATTTAAAAATCATATGAATGTGTTCTTGCTTGTATTAAGTTTGAAATTTTGGTGTTTGCAAACTATTGTAAAAGGTTTCTGGGTTTTGTGTTAGGGAGCTTAATACCACTTTATAGAAGTGGTTTTTGAGTGGTCATATAACAACTGGATGCTAGTTTTTTAATAAATGTCCTAAAAAATGTTTAAAAGTTGCTCGTCTTGTGTATGTTCTTGTTTATTTAATGGCTTAAACTGTTGTTGTTAATGTTCCTAAGTGTTGTTCTTATGCTAAACAATGTTATACAAACAAATTTAAATGCTTAAAAACATCTTGAGGGTTAAAGTTGTATATGAACCGAACAACATGAATTCCTTGAGAACCGAACAACTTATTCTTGTTAGCCTCAAATATTAAGTCAATCTCTGTGTTTATCTTACTTATGTAGTAATAGGCTAGAAGGGTAAACGGGCTCGTAATCATAAGCTAATCTTGTACTGGTATCGGGTTTAAACCCATTTGTAATCCCGAGCCCGACCCAAGACAAATACCCCGGCCCATTAAAGCCTAATATGGCCGGTCCCCATTGAGTATAAATACCCCTCTCCAAGTGTGGAGAGGGTGTTGGTCTCATTTGTATTTTTGTGCAAGGTAATCAACCATCTCATTTTCTCTCTACTTTCTCTCTAGTTTCTCTCTCTAAAATTCTTTCTTTATCTTCTCATCTTATTTTTCTGATTCAAGTATGAAGTGAAGGTGATTATTGGGTTCTGACAATTGGTATCAATCGCCACGGGGGTGATTTAGTTTTTGTTCGTGTGGTTTTTTTACATTTTCTTTTGGTTCGAAAATTCTATAAAACTTACAAAAGTGAGTTTTGATCTTCCTAACTACTCAAGGTTTTATCTTGTTTAAAGTTTAGGAGGTATTCAAACTTTCATTTTTGTTATTTCTATAAACTTCGACTCCTCCTTGATAGAAAAAAATCTGTTCCGAATTTTAAAACAAAATGTTTACCGAGAAAAGTACACTTCCGAATTTGTTATTTTACAAAAGTAGTACAACCGACTTTGGGTTTAAATATTAAATTTGGCAAAAGATTATCAAAAAATCCTTTAGCTCAGTTGGTATTTGTGTTGGGGTGTAACATTTTATAAGGCAGGTCGCTGGTTCGAATCACGTTTGTGTCGTTTCTTTTTTCTTTTTGAATTTGTGTCAAATACCGAGTTTAGAACATAATAACCAAATTGCTTCATAGCAAAGTTGGTTTGTGGTTTGTGTTATATTCGAGAGATGCTGAGTTCGATTCCTATGCGTGACAATTTTTTGTGTTCGTTTTTTTATTCCGAATTTCATATCTAGCATTTCCAAAATTTGATTTAAATATCAAAATTGTAGTTCTTTCACCAACATTGTTAAAGGTTAATTGAATTTTGTAATAGTGCACGTTTTTCGGTTTTATCGAAAAGTGTGTTTTAGGATATCATTTCACTCTCGGTAATAAGCATAAAAGTTGTAATAGCTACACAAATTCTTGGTTTATCATGTTTTGTGGTAGGAAAAGTATTATCGAATTTTGTAATAGGACAATTGTTAGATAATTTTCGTTTGTAATTTTCATTTCTTTTGATCGAAATTGTCTTCAAGTTCTATCCGAGAATTGATTCATCTGACAAAAGAATTCACTGAAAATCGCTTTGTCCAAGATCTACTTGTCTGAGAAGTTTTTACCCGAGAAAGATTTTTATCCGACAAATTGTTCCGAGTTTGATCTTAGACGTGTCCGACAAAAGATACCGAATTTGTTACCGATTTTTGTTACTGAATTTGTTACCGAATTTGTTACCAAATTTGTTACCGGATTTGTTTAATCGAATTTGTTAATCGAACCTGTAACATCAAGACAAAACCACAACACAACTTTATCATCTTAAGATCCTACAAATCATTTTCACTTCATAATTCAACAATCATTCATCATGACTACTCCAATTACAACTTCCACAACTGACAGTCAAATGCATAACAACATCATGGCAGCTGGTTTAAGGGATCGTCCACCAATGCTTGCAACGGGCAGATATGTACAATGGCGATCACGTTTCGTACGGTACATTGATACAAAAACAAATGGTGATGCCTTAAGGAAATGCATTCTCGAAGGTCCTTACATTCCTTCTACTGTCGTAATACAAGCTGTGCCTGCAACAAAAAATTCTCCAGCAGTTCCTGAATACACAACAGTTGAGACAATTCTGAATATGACTCCTGCAAACACAGCTCATTTTTAAATCAGAAAAGGAAGCGATTCATATGATATTGACTGGAATTGGAGATGAAATATACTCTACTATTGATGCGTGCAATACAGCTCATGAAATGTTGGAAGCTATTGAAAGGCTACAACAAGGTGAATCCCTCAACATTCAAGATGTTAAGACAAACTTATTTTGGGAGTTTGGAAAATTCACCTCTCATGATGGAGAATCAATAGAGTGATACTACTCTCGGTTTTATAAACTGATGAATGAAATGATCAAAAACAATTTGACAGTTGATAAAATGCAAGTTAGTGTTCAATTTCTTCAACAACTTCAACCAGAATGGTCAAGGTTTGTAACAATTCTCAAGCAACAATACAAGTTGGATGAAGTTTCATATCACAAGTTCTTTGACATTCTCAAACAATATCAAAAGGAAGTTAATGAACTCCGTGTTGAAAGAATAGCCAAGAATGCTAACCCATTAGCACTTGTTGCTACTGCTCAACCATATCAAGATCCATATTAACAAACATCAAAGTCTTACAAATCATATGCACTAACATCAAAAGCCTCACATCTAACCAGATCTCATGCAACTATAAGACACAAAGGCAAAGAGATAGCCAAGCCAATTACACCTCCATCTGAGTTACCTTCTGATAAAGACAGTGATCCTGAACAAGCTTAGAAGGATAAGGAAATGCAGAAAAATTTGGCTCTCATTGCAAAGTACTTTAAGAAACTCTACAAACCTACCAACAACAACCTTAGAACTTCCTCAAATACCAGAAATAAGAATGTGGATACTACTCCAAGATACAAGAATGACAATCAATCTGGACAGTTTGGGAATCAGAGGACAATGACTATTGCTGGGGCTAGGGAAACTGTAGGTGGTCAAGTAGTGCAGCAGTCTGGGATACAGTGTTTTAATTACAAGGAATTTGGTCATTTTGCTAAGGAATGCAGGAAGCCAAAACAGGTTAAAGACTCTACGTATCACAAGGAAAAGATGTTGTTGTGTAAACAAGCTGAGAATGTGTTCAACTTCAAGCAGAGCAATCTGACTGGCTAGCAGAAATGGATGAAGAGATTGATGAACAAGAGTTGGAAGCACATTACAGCTATATGGCAAAGATCCAGGAGGTTCCTAATGCAGAGTTAGGCACTGATTCTGAGCCATTAGAACAAGTACAATACAATACTAGATATAATGTGTTTGCCACTGAAATACAACATTCTGAGCAATCTGAATCCATTAGTAACACATGTGTAATGGAAACAGTTGATAGTAATGTCATACCTGATTCAGCGGATATGTGTGATAATGATATTCAGAATGACCAAAATGCTGTAGAATGTGATGATGAGCGTGTTACGCTTGCTAATTTAATTGTAAATTTAAAACTTGAGGTCGATGAAAATAAAAAGATTCAAAAGCAATTAAAGAAAGAAAACGCATCATTGACTCAATAATTGAAAGAGTGCAAATCTACTCTTGCAAAGACTAGTAGAACCCTAGGGGAGTCTAATAGTATTCGGGATAGTTGTTTAGTTTCACTTCAAAACAAACAGACTAAGTTTGAGAGGTACAAGGCCTTTAATGACCGTACAGTTGAGTATGACAAACTTGAACGTAAGTTAAATGAAACTCTAGGACTATTAGCTCAAAAAGACATCGACATAAAAGAAGGTTTAAAAGTTAAAGCCTACAAATTTTTTGTTGTCAAAGGGAAACACGATGAGTTTGTCAAACAGAGTCTTTTAACAAAGTCACATTACAAAGGTCTTGTCAAGGAGAAAACAAAGGTAATAACGAATTTGAAACTTAAGGAAGAAAAAGAGATTAACAAAATGATTTCAATGGAAAACCAATTAAAGTTTTTGAATGAAATTGTTTACAAAAGGTGTCAATCAATCCAAACCATTCATATGTTAGCACCTAAATGCCCTACATTTAATGGAAGACCTACCTTTGCTAATCCAATGTACCTAAAAAAGGCTCAATATGAGAAACTATGTTTGTATGAGATCCCACATGACCAATATGATCCTGCAAATAGACTCGTCCCTGATAGGGAAGAGACATTGACTCTTGAAAGAGAGAGTCAAGAAAAATTGAATAAAAACTTAGTAAAACCATATGATTACACAAAGTTAAATAGTCTTTATGAAATTTTTAAACCCCCAACCCAGGAATATCAAATACAGTTGGCTAACGCAAATGAAGTAAGGAAGAAATTATGGAGAAAATCTTTTGTGAAAACAAAACCAAACATTTTCAAAAAACATCAATTTCTTACCAGTTTCCAAGTCAATAAGCAAAAGTAGACAAGCATATAATGTCATAACAAATAACATAAATCATCTTAGAGAACTTGTCGATCAAGTTTAGGTGAAACATTCTAGAGATCATTTTCGTGCCCCAACTACTAAAGATATGGAAATCCTGATTAAGACATGTTTGATGCCTCTTGCCCTTAAGACACAAAATGATAGTTTCGCATTTGTTCATGAACTTAAGCAAGAAATGCATGTTGATTTAAAGTATGTTGAATCCTTTAAAAATGAAATTGACGATCTTGAATCTGATAGAGCAGAGTTCTCAAACATGTATGATATGCTCTTAAATGAATGTGTGTGTAATGATGTTATGTGTTCTTATTTGTATTTGTTATCTGATTTAGATGCGCACACTGAATTGCAATGCTTATATCTTCATAAAGTTAAGGAATGTGAATGTCTTGCACAAAAGCTTTTGAAACAAACTGAATTTCTTAGTAAAGAGGTTTATACTGACCTTTTACGAAGTTTTGCTAAATTAGAAAAACACTCGATATCTCTTGAACTCGCTTTACAACAATGTCAAGAACAAATAAAAAATGACACATTTTGCAAAGTAACAGCGTCAAATGTATTTCAAAAAGAACGTGAACAATATCTCGAAATACAAGATTTGAAAGCTCAACTGCAAGACAAGAACATTGCCATATGTGAGTTAAAGAAACTCATTGAAAAATGCAAAGGAAAATCTGTGGAAACTAAGTTTGATAAACCATCTGTTGTTCGACAACCTAATGCACAAAGGATTCCAAAACCATCAGTTTTAGGAAAACCGGCTCCTTTTTCAGACTCTCTTGAGAGGAAAAAATTTTCAAAGACAAAGTCGGTTCCCAAAACTAATGAGTCAGAGGGTTTATCAAAACCAGTCACTTTACAGAATTTGCCTCAAACAGCAACGCAAGATGTAAGAAACACAAATGTGATTAAACCAGGCATGTATCGAATTGACACTAGGACAACACAAACTAGAGCACCACAGTTGCCTCAGACTTCTAGGAATACTAATCCTCGCGTGTCTACCTCTACAGGAGTAATTCACAGAACTAATGTTAGCAGACCACAGCTTAGGAGCACTCAAATGAAAGATAAGGTCGTGCCAAACAATAGTCATGTGAAGAATAAGAAGACAGAAGTAGAAGACCACCATAGGATTTCTAGTATTTCTAATAAAACAAAGTCTGTAATTGCGAAAACTGACAGATTAAAATCCAGAAATTTGAATGTTAATGTTGTTTGTGCTACTTGTGGAAAATGTGTGTTTAATTTCGAATCCATGAGCTTAGTTTTGCTAAATATTGAATGACAAAAGCTAGAACTAAAAGCATAAATGTAATTGCCTATTAGTACTAGAAAACCCAAAAGTCAAGCGAACAAATTTGTTGCAACACCCCATAAGAAAACAGTTGCATCAGAATCCACTACTCATCCAAGAGTTACTATAGGATGTTGTATGAGAAAACTAGTAAGGCATGAAAATGGTGGATAGAAAAATAATGCCCATTGTGGAAACCTATATGATCGTTGTAGCTCTAGTTTGTTTAGAACTTTAATCTAGGATAATGATAACATAGGCAGAATATTCAAACATAGAATCAATATTATCATAACAAGGTTTTACCAAACATTCACTACAGCCCCAATATTATTTGATTAAGATAATACGGTTACATTAACAAACTATAACAAGGATCAAGGAAAACCTTGATTACCTTGAGGCTACACCAACTCTATACTAGACGTCTACATCTTCTTGTGTACACACACACACTTTTCTGGATGTTAAAACTATGTGTCTATGATCTCTTTATATTGGGAGAGATCATGACTTACAAAAGAAGATAATAAATACAATAAGGAAACTAAATCTTTTAATCTTTATCTTTATTATTCTTGAGCATACCTTTTAGTATCTTCTGATATCTTCCATCTTTTGTAGAATATACTCCACCAGCTTAAAAAATCTCTTATTGTCGATTTATGTCCTTTTCCTTTAAGTCCTTCTTGTTTCATTATTGTTTTGTCTTATCAACTCAAATATAATTCCCAACAATCTTCCCCTAGTTGATAATGACAAAACCAAATAACGAATGAAACTTCCTCTTAAACTACCAAGGATCTACAAGTTGCAAATCATCAAATCTTCTTCCCCTTTTTGTCAATATCAAATAGGAGACTAAAGTATGCAACTTTGATCTTCACAACTACGAACCACAATTACAATTCTAATCCAAGTATTCCAATGACCCAAATTGCCCTCCATTACGCACCTTAAGAAAATTGAACTTGAGCAATAGAAACTTACACTAGCAGTAGTAACAAAGGCTAGCAGTAGTAAAAACCTTCTCCTCGATGTAGCATATAAATGGTTAAACATTTTAACATCAAGGTTCCCCTGAAACCAATATGTTAACCATTTCTTAGATCTTCAATCCTGTAGGCTCTATGTAATGATTACTGATGAAGTACACTTGATATACCAAACTTGATACTGAAGTAAAATCTCCCAAATTTGTTACTTAAGCTTGCACTATTGTAGATTGAAGAACAATATAGAGAATTTGTGCTGATCAAATCTCTAAAAACACATCACCTCTTGAATTTATCCACATCGACATCTTCGTGTGACACTGAGCACTACAACGTAACTCCTTTAAGTGATAGTTTACCAGGTCCTCAACCAACCACCCATTGACCACTGGAAACTAGATAAACTAAGTCCCAATCTTAAACCGTAAATGTTCAAGCAAGTTATCATTGAAATCATGCAACCAACCAACATTGATTTCAAGATAAAATAAGTAAACTCCTTCTTAAAACTTACTTCAATCTCAAATAAGAGATACCAAATAAACTCCGTAACCAATTTTTGTAATAAATACAAAAATATTAGCCTTTAAACATTTAAACCAAAATCAAAACACTCTTGAACCTGTATGTGTAACAAATCAAAACACCAAACTCTTCTCTGTGTGTCACCCATCTGTTCGAGATCACCTTTTCTCGAATGAAGCTAACAATCGAAACCTTTTCTCAAATAATCCTAATAGTACAAACCTTCTTTACTCAAACAGTTGTAACCTTCCTTATGCGAACAGTACAAATATCATATGTGAAGGCAACATTAATATGACTTGGAATCATAACATGCATCAACAGTGGTATACTGTATAACACAGCATGCATGATTTCTTATGCTCAATATAACACGCAACCTTGTGCCAATAACATGTGTAGGATTTCAGCTTCTATCTCTTCACACCTTCAATGCACAATATACAAATAGTACCTTCTTTGCTTTCCATGTGCGAACAACAATAGCTTCCTTTTTATTTTACCTCGTGGCTCTTGATCTAGGATCTACAAGGTTTTTGAAGAAACCCAAAAACCCAAATTTTTCAAGAAATCGATTTTTGGTTAAAGTTCTTATGGGGTTTTTGAAGTTTAATTGATATAACAAGATTTATGGTTGTCCTCTCTACCTTAATTGGTATGAAATACAATTGTAAAATCATTGTTACTATTAAGGGGTTTCCTTACCTAGATCGTGTGTTCATTCATGCAATACATCGATTGATCCCAAACCATTGATCCCAAACCTAGATCGATTCCTTACCTTGTAAAGAGTATGTTACCTTGGATAAATCCAAAATAACAATAGTAGAAACTTTGTGTGTATATCAAAGAGTATGTGGAGTCTACTCTTTAATATCTAAAAGATATATCAATGAAACAGTGAATATGAATAAATGAACACACGATATAACAAAACGCTTCAATATTATTAATGATAATAATACGAGTACTCTATCTTAGTACTAGGGTTACAACCTTGAAGCTTACAAGACTCTTAATCTCTGGATCTGTGTATGTGTGTTTGTGAAGATAGATGTGATAGATGTGTTCTTGAGATACATCAACTAATGCCCTAGAGCCTCCTTTTATAGACTAAGGAGTCCTAGTCGGCTTACAATATATTCCTAAGATATCTCAATCTTTTCTAAACATAAACGTAATCTTCTAAATAAATACATGTATATCTTGTACATAAATATCTCAACACTTATCTTCACACGTATTCTTATTCTCCAAACAATCTTTATCTCATTAACTCGTCTTTATCCTTTTGACTGTAGAAAGTCTTCAAATAGTCATAATCTTTCCACCAGCAGCACTAATAAACATAAGCAGTAGTAATATTAGTACTAGCAGTACTAATATACACTAACTGTAGTAACCTGTATTAGCAATCTTAACTTTTACTACTAACAGCACTAACTACTTAGCTTATATTTTAGTCTTCAACACTGAGCAGTCTTAACTTTAACTAACAGCAGTAACTTTATGCTATCAGTACTAAATTATACTAACAGTAGTAACTAGCAATGGTAACATTATACTACCAGTACTAACCACTTAGCATAATTTCCATTATGTACCTGAGCAGTAGTAATTTCTAAGAATCCATGAAGTCTTTTAAGACCCAACACCCATCAGGATATAAATGGGTTCCCAAGACAAAAACAAAATGGGTGTCTAAAGTTAGGAATGAAAATGTACAAAAGAGAGTTAGTTTTGCTATAGATAATGCATCTAGGATAACTAATGTCTTGAATCTCACAAATACTTTAGGATCTAATTTGTCAAAAAATTCCATCTTCCTCTAATTCTCTTGCAGATTGTTCAACTCATTCTATTCATTGTTGACTCTGGATGCACAAAGCACATGACGGGAAATCTAACGTTGCTGTGCAATTTTGTTGAAAAATATATGGGTACCGTTCATTTTGGCAATGATCAATTTGCTCTAATTCTTAGTTATGGAGATTTGGTTCAAGGAAATATCACGATCAATAGGGTTTATTACGTTGAAGGCCTCAATCACAATCTCTTCTCGGTTGGTAAATTTTGTGATGCAGATTTAGAGGTTGCTTTCCGGAAATCTACGTGTTTTGTTAGAGATCTTCAGGGAAATGATTTACTCACCAGTAACCATGGATCTGATCTCTATACAATTTCCCTTCAAGAAACTACTTCATCAACACCAATCTGTCTCATGGAGAAAGCCTCACCAACTCAAGCATGGTTATGGCATCGAAGACTTTCTCATCTTAACTTCGACTACATAAACTTGCTTTCAAAGAAGGATGTCGTGATTGGTTTACCAAAACTAAAGTATGTCAAGGATCAACTATGTTCCTCTTGTGAAGTGAGTAAAGCAAAAAGAAGTTCATTCAAGACAAAGACTGTTCCAAGTTCAAAAGGACGGTTAAATTTACTTCATATGGACTTATGTGGTCCAATGCGGGTTGCTAGCATAAATGGGAAGAAATATATTCTGGTAATTGTAGACGAATATTCCAGATACACTTGGACTCTCTTTCTACATTCCAAGGATGAAACACCAGAAGTTTTAAAAGATTTTCTCACGATGATCCAAAGAAATCTTCGAGCCCTAGTAATTTATGTTTGAACTGACAGAGGCATTGAGTTCTTAAACAAGACACTTAATGCATTCTTTAAACAGGAAGGAATTGAGCATCAAACTTCTACTTCTCGGACACATGAACAGAACGGCATTATCAAAAGATGAAACTGTACTCTGGTTGAGGCTGCTTGAATAATGCTTTCAACTTCTAAACTTCCCTTGTTTTTTTGGGCTGAAGCAATTGCAACCGCATGCTATACTCAAAATAGATCTATCATTATCCCAACACATGAGTAAACGACATATCACATCATCAATGACAGAAAACCTTCAATTAAACACCTTTACATTTTTGGTTGCACTTGTTACTTAACTAGAGATGGTGAAAATTTGGATAAAATGAAAGAAAAAGGGGATTCATGCATTCTGGTGGGATACTCCACTCAGTCAAAGGGATACAGAGTTTACAACAAGAGAACAAGATTAATAGTTGAATCCATACATCTCAGATTTGATAAGATAAAAGAGATGTCTGAGACGTCTATTGCTAATGACACTTCAGGCCTCGTTCCTCAACGACAAAAGGAGTCAGATTATGACAACTCTGGCCCCGACCCACAATAACAAAATGTTTCTCCTTCAGCAAATACAACTGTTCCATTACAATAAGAGTTGGATCTTCTATTTGGTCCTTTGTATGATGAATTTTTCAACGCGGGTACTTCACGTATCAACAAGTCTTCTTCTCCCATCGACAATTTTGCTCAACAAGACATACTACCTTCAACGAATATTCACCCTACAACAGAACCATTAACTCTAACGTATATCAATGATGAAGAAAACAATAATGATCAAGCAGGATTTACCAATCCTTTAGGTATACTGGTACAAGAAGTTGCCGAGTCTTCCTCACGCAATATTGGTAATTTAAATTTGCATACCTTTAATTAACCTCAAGATTCCGAATACCGATGGACAAAAGATCACCCGTTAACTCAAGTTCATGGAAATCCATCGAAGCCAGTGCAAACAAGACGACAACTTGCAACCGATCATGAAATGTGTATGTTCGCACTCACCGTGAGTACAGCTGAACTGAAAAACATTAAGGAAGCAATGGCTGATTCTGCATGGATAGAAGCAATGCAGGAAGAGCTTCATCAGTTTGATAGACTCCAAGTCTGGGAACTCGTTGACAAACCCTTTGGCAAGAATGTAATCAAGCTAAAGTGGTTATGGAAGAACAAAAAGGATGAAGTCCAAACTGTAATTCGCAACAAAGCACGACTTGTAGCTAAAGGTTATGCTCAGGAAGAGGGTATTGATTTTGAAGAATCATTTGCTCCAGTTGCTCGCTTGGAAGCTGTTCAGATTTTCGTCGCATATGCTGCACACAAGTCTTTTCCAATTTATCAGATGGACGTCAAAATGGCATTTCTTAATGGTCCATTAAAGGAAGAAGTTTATGTTGCACAACTAGACGGGTTCATTGATCCTTATCATCTAGAAAAGGTTTACCGTTTAAGGAAACCTCTATATGGATTGAAACAAGCTCCAAGAGCATGGTATGATGAACTCTTAAATTTCCTGATGTCCAAAGGCTTTAATAAACGTACCATTGACCCAACTTTATACACGATAAGATACGGGGAGGACATTATACTTGTGCAAATTTATGCTGATGACATCATTTTTGGGTCCACAAACCCTAAATTTTCTAAACGATTTGAAAAATTAATGCACAGTAGATTTGAGATGTCCTTAATAGGGGAAATGAAATTCTTTTTAGGACTTCAGATCCACCAATCCCCACGTAGTATCTTTATCAACCAGGTCAAATACACTTTAGAAAAACTTAAAAAACATGGTATGGAAAAAGGACAAAGCATTGGTACACCAATGGCTACCAAACCTAAATTAGATGCAGACTTGAGTGGTGAACCCATAGACCAAACTGACTACCGTAGTAAAATCGGGTCACTCATGTATCTAACATCTAGTAGACCAGACATAGTGCAAGCAGTATGTTATTGTGCAAGATATCAAGCAAGACCGACTAAAAAACACCTCAAAGAGGTTAAAAGGATCTTTCAATACTTAAGGGGTACCATTAACATGGGACTTTGGTATCCGAAGGATTCTGGCTTTGAACTAACAGCTTGTTCAGATGCCGATCATGCCAGTTACGTTGATACTTGCAAAAGCACTTCTGGAGGAATATAGTTCCTAGGTGATAAATTAGTCAGTTGGATGTCAAAGAAGCAAGACTGTACTGCAATGTCATCTGCAGAGGCTGAATACGTGGCATTATCTGCAAGTTATGCTCAAGTAATGTGGACGAGGACACAACTTCAAGATTATGGATTCAACTACAACAAAATACCGATGTATTGCGACTCTCAGTCAGTCATAGCAATCTCATGCAACCCCGTGCAGCACTCCCGTACCAAGCATATCCATACTCGCTATCACTGCATAAAGGAACAGATAGAAAATGGTATAATTGAATTGTACTTTCTCAGAACTGAATACCAATTAGCTGATATGTTTACTAAGGCCTTACCCGAAGATAGGTTTCAGTATCTTGTTAGACGAATTGGTATGAGATGTTTGACTCTAGCAGAACTAGAGGTTCTGACAAACGAATCTGCTTGATAACCCATCAAACATCGACTTGTACATATTTTTGAGAAAAGCAAAATACAAAAATATAAAATTTCAAAAAGAAAATACAAAATCAAAAAATCAGAAAATGTTTCACAAAAAGAATCTTCTCGACATGTCTCTTGGAATCGATAACAATTACGTACCAAGAAATGTTGATTAACATCGACACAGGCGTGTAAATGAAGTTCGAACAAGAGTTTCAAATGTTTTCAATACATGTCATTTATAATTTTCTTTATGACTTGTAATCGTTCTCAGATTGCAACTCGGACCCGAACGACAAAGGATAGTGTACGTTTCAGTGCGCTTATCTTTAAAGTTAGAAGAGAAGTCTTCTAACATTTGGTTTTTCAAAAAGTTGAACATAATTTTTTCAAGAATTTCTCAATGACAATTCATAATCTTTCAAAATTGTGTGTTCAACACTCCATCCCTCATAAAGTTTTACACGACAATTCTTCTACATTTGGTGTCATTTTCAAAATAAGTCGATGTTTGAGGGGGAGTTTTAAAAAAAACAAAGTTTTAATGATTTTGGATACATCATCTCACGACAATTCTTATGTATTCAAAACAGTATCAAAAATCTCTTAATAACAACTTAGTAATAATAATGACTACTCAATAGATTGTATGTTATAAGATGATTAAGTGGTTG
>BQNB010027847.1:0-57226 GCA_026074375.1 Tanacetum coccineum
TCTCTGTTTCAGCAATCATGGAGTGTAGAAACATAAGGTATAAGACTCGATAATTGCAATATTTTTTATTGAAGTTTTTATCAGCTTTTTTGGTCTCATAAACTATTTTTTTTGCAGGTCAATCTTCTGCTATGGCTCATAAACTATTTGTTACAACACACAAATTGAATGCGGATTGGGATGCGGACCAACAAGGTTTTCTAATGAGAACGCCATGTGTTGGTTCTAATTGAATGGATCTTTTATTAGCTTAGATAAATCTAAACAACTAGATTAGAAACCTTGTGGTGTATATATAAAGACTATGCGGAATTAACCTTTATATACTCAGAAGAAACAATCAAACAATGAACACAGAACTTTCACTATATTAAACAAATCACAAAACAACTATATGTTTTGCCTAATAGCTAATCGTGTTCTTCTTCTATTCTCTGAATATTGATCTATGAATGATTTTTCTAACTATGCCGTAAGGGTTCCTTTTATACACCAAGGAAAAATCCTAATGGCTTACAAAATGCGTTAGGAGATTATGCAGAGATTATGCATATCTATTCCTAATTTATCTCATACATATCTCATAAGCAGCACTAAAACACTAACTAGCAGTACTAACTATATACTGACAGTACTAACATTGTACTAACAGTGGTAACTATAACTAACAGTAGTAATAAGTCCTTCACCAGCATTATCTTGTAGAAGCTCTTTAATTCCCAACAATATATACTGCATATAAACTAAGATAAATAAATTTAGATACTTGGAAAAATATGCCTCATTATCAAAACTATTCATATCTAAACATCCCCCCGGATTCTGCACATGCTAAAAAATGTATGGTGATCTATAAGTAATTTATTGTTTAAACAAACAGTAAAAAAATTAAATATTAACCTTCTTATAAAATGATTTAATCACCTCCTCTGCAGTAGGCATTGTATACAATGGCCAAAAACATTTTGGCTGCAAGTAAAAAGATACTTTCAAATAAATTTGCTTGCGTAAAAATTATCTATAGAAAATAAAAACATATACTGATAATCATAACAAACATTTGGGCAACATCATGCATCAAACAATCAGCTACACTTTCAACATTCACTCTTTGATGATCCATAGTCCATTTCATAACTTTTACCACAATCAACCCCAAATGTTGTTTCTTTTCCTTTCCAATTCCTATTTCATACAATTTGAACTTAGAATACTCAGAATTTTTCTGAAACATATTCAGTTAATAAAGACTTTTGATTTCAAATAGCATACCAACTTATAATGTGAGCACACTCGGAGATCCAAAATAACGAATTTATAGATGAAACTAATAACTGTTCCCCACAAGCATAAAAATTTAATTATTTCTATACATTCAACAAAAATTTAAAATACAAAATAAATTCACTCATCAAATTTGAATAATGAAAGAAGGTGCTTTTGGGTTTTATTGCTACACTTTTGAGGGCTTTTGCATATATACCCATCCAAATATGCAAAAATCCATATATATAAATTCAACACATTCATAAAATGCATCGTACCAAAAAATGGTAAGTATACAACAAATATTATTTACATTTGGAAGGATATATAATGCAAAAACCCCACACAAATATTTTTAAATAACATATAAATGTTAACATATACTACACACAAAAATATTGATCAAGTACGGAAGTACTTGTTCTACACAACAATCAATCTGTAACTCCGTTTTACAATTGCAAACCAGATATATGTCAAACATCACCAATAATAAGGTCTATATAACCATATGTATCGAAATCATGTCTTCTTCAATTATGGAAATACCAAAAGATTTACAAATTGATCGACCTGGTACCCTATAACAAACAACTCCAACATCAGGATAATTCACATTTTCAACAACCCATGAGAGTAACTAATTGTAGAAAAACTCATACGTGTTAACATCACATATCATAATTGAATCTCCTCCAATATAATTGAATCATTGCCGACGTCTAACCAATATACCACCATAATGAAGACATATCTCAACAGAAGACTGCATCTCAAAATTAACACTGAAAAAATAAAAACACACACAAATTTTATTAAACTAAAAATACATTAATAATTAATTAATCATAACATAAATCAGATAAACATGAATATACTAACTTTGGTGCCATAACCCTTCGATTTCCCATATTACCAATACTTCTCAGAGGCATTTTTACACAAGTTAAGAAAGTAGAATGCTCATGAAGAATTTAGAATATATACACACTTCAACGTAACCATAATATGTATTTTATAATCAGTTACCGTAAGAAGTTATATTATAAAACTGCAAATAAAACGGTTAACACACCCACATATATAAGCTAAATTAAATCATACACAACACAAACATCTTTAGGAAAACAATAATAAAAAACACACAACTAATTCATCGTAAGCAGAAAAATAACAACGATAAACGTATCATAAAATCAAACCATCCCACAAACTAAATTATAGAAAATGAACATAAAATTCATTCAAGTTCTTCATCAGCATCAGAAATGAATGAGCAGAAACAGCAATTTCGGATTGACCAACATCAACAACATCTATGTCTTCATCATTAGCTGCAGCCTCAGACACTTTATCATCAGAAACAACTTCATCAACATCCATATATTCATCATTAGCTGCAGCCTCATACACTTTATCATCAGAAACAACTTCATCAGCAACTTCATTCAATATGTCATTAGATCCAACTTCATCTTTACCTCCTAAAATAAACTATATCAATGTGTTTTCAAGCTTCTCAGCATTATTCAACGATCAATGACAGATTTATCAACTAACGTCAATCTATACTATCATATTTACTTAGCACACTACATCAATTGTTTTCATTAAAACTGATGTAGATCAACAACAGCACCACCCTTGATCATCATTACATTCAGAAAGAAAGTTAAACTTCCTGCAGAATTATTGACAGACTCCTTTATAGGAATACAATCATATTTATCCTTATACGGTACTTCCTCACCTGAAATATTCAAACCAAAAATATGTTTAGCAGATTCATTAAAAAATAGACTCATCAATAAGATTATTATACCATGTTGAATTTTCTGTTGACCAATCACATCATCAAAATTGTCTTCTGCCACCAATGGTATGGTATCACGAATATGATCAACAACAATATGACTATCATTCGGTTTTGCCACAACATGGGATGTATCATGCACTATATCTTGATCAACATCATTTTGAAACTGACGACATAGGTAATTATCATCTTGCTATGGTGATCAACAGCATCCAGCAACATTTGCTAATAGGCCTCGGGAAACTATTACTGCGTTCATAGATCGCACCTAGGGCTACAACATTAAAACTTGGTATTTGCGGAACAGAAGTAATACCACAATTTATGCATTCTGTTTGACCAAGAAAAACCAACATTTGTTGTTTCTAGGATAGGTAATATATTAGAATGAAACAATTGTTGGCCATTTAAATCAGCAACATTTGAACTTCAAGACACATGTAGTATATTCCTGACATCGATAGAATTTCCTCGTTCTCCCGCCCATTTTATCTAAATCAGCATCATTTGGACTTCACCGCATTATATCTGATTGACCAACGTGATTACCATTTACACAAGCACCATTTGGTTTTGGCGTCATAGGTATTATATCACTGTGATGTATATAATCGAGATGATCACCAAAATATTTCACAACAGTAAATCTGCGACTACATTCCGGAGGAAGATTAAACTTGTCAACTTTTATCTTAATGACAACACGTTCACCATATAAATTCATCACAAAGTAATCTTCTATCCAATAAGGATTATCAGCACCCTGTTAAATAATAACTAAATCTTATTAAAATTTTACAATAAATAATATTATTGTTAAATACTACATGTTTTAAGACAGATATACCAGAGTCAATGCTTAAAATCAATCATCTACAGACTAGACACACCCAACAATTCCATCCTAACTAATTAAAGAATAACACAATCCATGCACCATGCACAACCATTAACCCCCACATTTTAAAAACCAACTTGTACCTAAGAAAGATTATAAATTATAATGTAATACATAAATATAATAGCAAAATAAATTATGGTAAAATCACTTACGTTTGCCGAGGATTTATCACACGACGATTACACTTTTTTTCACAAAAATAATGATCCTTATTCCAAGTAGCTTTTCCAAAACATTCAGTGCAGTGAACAAATTTCCAATCATTTACTAAATCAACACCAACAACATTCACGTCCAAAATGAACGTCGAATCCTAAAATTTTTAACAAACAATAACAATTGAAAAAACATATAAAAATATTATGAAAATTCCTGTATAATACTGATAACCCCTAATAATATGTACCTGAATAACAAACCAGTTCAACAGCAACCATCAATTTCTCAAACAGATCCGAAATATGAATCACTACTGGACGATTTTCATTCATTCTAGAGAAAACTACAAGAACCAGAGGGCTATATAAACAACAATTGAATTATTAACGATCACATATATATTGAGTATTATAAATTATGAATTTAGTAAGCACTATAATAACATTACCTTAATCTGTATGGATCATTTTCTTTTAATTCTAAATCCAATAAGAAATGACATGAGCTAGTCGTCGTGAGAAGAGGTTTACCTTTAAAAAATTAGAAAAAATAACAAAACAAACATAATCGAATTTACAACATAAATAAATAATAAACCTGTTCTGATATATTACACTTATTATCCTTGTAACACCCCCAAAATGGGTCGCATCGGAATAATATCCGCGGCGTGTTTACTTCAAGATCAACAGCACGAGATATATATAAGAACACACAAAAAGTCGTTATTAAATTGATACATGGATGATTAACAAAAAGACCTATATTACAAAAGCTTATAAGCTTCACCCGTTCCTATGTTTACTTTACAAAAATGACATATGCATTCCGGTTTCCCAAAATAATGATATAAAAGTCCTCTTAAGCGCCCCCCTGCATTCTCAAAACCGAACCCAATGCCATTCCATGCACCCCGTGCCTATTCGACCTTCCGTGAAAACATTGCTTATAAAAACGTCCAATCACAAATGTTTGGTGAATTCATAGGTTTTATGTATTTAAAATTATGCAGGACCGCTAGACGATTTTTTCCCGTAAATGTTTACAACATACGCAAAAACAATCACAAAACCAATTACATTTACACTAAGCTCCATGACACTAGAAGCTCGCAGTCCTTGTTCGCAAAACATCTTGCTACTCAGCCCGAAATGATCCGTTCTAATCACCCGAAACATCTCCCTGAAAAAATTTTTATTTTATTCGACATGCTAACGTTCGTCATCCAACCCATCCCGTGATAAGCTAGTCACGACCGAACGGGGAAGGTCGTGTTTCCCAAATAGATCTATTAAATAACATCGCCCCGCTCACATGAATGTAATATCCCACTACATCTATGCAATTGACAGTTCCATGATAATGGGCTAACCTTTGGTATCGCTAGACTTAGTTCAAACAGGTAATCAAATCGCTAAAATATCCACTTTGCGTCCCAAATTTTGTAAAACAAAGCCATGTTTCACCCCAATAATAGTAAATCAGTAAAACTGTAAAAACTGTCGGGGCTATAACTCTCCTCAAGCGAGTGATCTGATAATTATATCAAGTGTAGGGAATGCTCACGATTATTCGCAAATGCAACCTAATTAAATAAAAGGTTCGCTAAGTAATCGAGTACTTATATTTAATAACATAATATAATCTTATAGTTGTTACATCGTACTATCGTTCGGCCCCGGCGCTTATATAGATTAAAGAGGTCATGACATGTCGTACGGGTAGTTAGGAACACTTTAAATCGTAAATCCAACAACTCGTCGATACGCCACCCCGAAGAGGCCTCATTATGAAACTCCCTAGTAATATAGTACTTTGATAACCACGTAATATTATATATAGCATAATCACCAACTAATCGTTTTAGTAAAAACATATTTAAAATTAAAGTGAGAAACGTTTATACACTATACTCTTTCTCCGTAAAAATGACCTAATTTTGGTCGTTTTTAATTCCGTGCTCGCGTTTCCTTACGTCCACTGTCTTCCATAGTACAAAAAAACAGACGAGTGATCAAAATATTACATTTTTAAGTTTTGCATACATTCTGCGACTGAAAGAGTATTTGACTGTTTACAACACTATTTTTTACACACTACTCGTTCTCTCTAAGTAATTAGACGTAAACTCATAATTCGTAATAACTATCGTTTTACACTCCCGATTTTAGTGATTCCTTCGAGTACGTCTTTGTTATTAACAGATGTATTAATTATTATAAAGTGGTGTTCCCGCTGATGAATAGCCTATTTACTGTCATCATAGTTTATAAATCTACTTTTATAAACTTTATTATCGAACAATGTCCGATAGTTTTTCGTATAGTTTCCGTTTTTAGCGCATTCTTCCGAGTACGATCTCGTAATTAAAAAGTTACAATCCACTAATTTTGATGATTTAGAAAATATGAGCTTCGTAATGAACTCAGCCGCTTTTTATAAAAATAGTTTTATAATAGTATTTATCGTCGTAAAATCGTAACTAAACGTATCTTTTCGTTATAAAATCGGTTTTTTCGATATCTATCATTTTGGAATCGTCATGAGGCGTATTATTTTTTATATGAGGCAAACTCACTGTATGAAATTCGAACTCAAAACAGCCCCTGTATTTACCCACCATGTATTCTTTTATAAAAAGCTTTGTATTATTAAAATTATAAACCCTAATTTTACTTAAACAAGTTTTATACTTAAACATTTTTCATACTTACACCATATTTAACATACTTTTACATTCTTTTTTCTATTAAATATATACTAACACCCATATGACATAAAGAAAAGTGCATAAATCATAAACATAAAGTGAAAACTCATTTTACATATTTAAAAAGTCCTTAGTGGTGATTTAGCCATAAATAACATAGTTTACACAATAAAATAATGATAATAAAAAGTATAAAGAAATTAGGAAGACCTTAGGGATGATGTATGAGATGAGAAATAAGTGCTAAACCCGTGTTTAGATTCAAAACCAAAGCTTACAAGCTTATAAACCCTAGATTAGGTTTGAAACCTATCTTCCTTTTCTCTCTTAAAATCCTTGCAAAAAAGAACCATGCTTGTAAACACCTTAGTGTGTCTTAGGATTGATGTGTCATTCTGCGCCTTCTAGTCTCCACTGGAATTGTAGCAACACATTTTGTACATAATTGTTTGGCGGTGGCTTAAAAATGCCGTAGAGTTTTTATTGACGGCTAGGCAAAGGACGAGAAACCAAATGAATCTTTTCTTAAGTTACAAAGTAAATATAAACTTTTACATATAGGTCTCAATTTATAGGCAAGAATGAAACTACGATACATTTTAGCCAACTTTGACCAAGAATTCTAACAAACGGGCGGGTTGGTCTCTTTGTCCCGCCGGTCAAGGGAACAAGGGAGAGTGGAAACAAGGTGGCTTAAAGCTTATAGTCTCTCCTCCCTGGTTCCTCCTAATGGGAAAATGCATCCCATGAACAGTTTAGCGTGATTTCCTGTTTCACTAGTTTCCTTTCCTTATTATTTCTATGTTATTACTTATCAGCGTATTATAACAGAAACGCGTAAAGTAAACAATTTTATAATAAAACTGTAATGTACGCAGTTTATTTCTAATAAAACTCACTACTTTAAAGTCTTGGTATTTTGTAAAGTACATTTGCGTTAATCTTCTGTATATACTCATCTCCTCCATGATGCCACCGTGTATAAATACTATACAGTAATGCATAAAGTTTATAAAGCTTCCGATCTATGTATATAACTTAGGTATTTGTTGACAGCGTTACGCTCTCACAATTCTCTTAGGGTTCCGGTGGAAAACCATAATTGTTATTTATCGCGAAACCGTAACACTTTCCACGTCTTCTAGCCCGATAAAATAACTTGTGTTAGAGTCTGTTAATCCCCCACAATCCTCAACCACAATTACTTAACCTCTTCGTTTGATGTAAACAATAATCCCCTGCTTGATGCCCAGACACTACCGTTCAACTCGATATTTCTTTCGCTTTACCGATTTACACTAACCCGACCTTCCATTAAAAACAAGACGCGTCACAATTCACAAAAGAATAAATAGTGACTATTAATCACGTCGTCGACATTGCCTAAAATAACGAGGTGTTAAACTATTGCCTGTCAACATTGTGAATACCACAACAATACTGTGGTTATTTTTTGATTTGATAATCTCATCATCAAACTTTGAAGCCAATTCTCCCTATATTGTCACATGAACTCGATTATCACTGGATGCATACAAACAATTTACAAAACATGCATGCAATAGAAATTATAGATTGTAATATAAATGATAAAAACATACCTCTAAATACTCACGGTAATAACAAACCAGATGCCGCGAACATTCGAGAGTAAACATATTCATTATATCCCGGGTTTTTTCCAATCCCAAAGGACCTACATCATCTAAGTATGCCAGATTCACATCTACATATTGTTTAATATAGCAGTAAAAAAACAAAATTCAAATTATACAGATAAAAAATATACCAACATAACTACACAAAAAAATATTCCTCTGTGAGATACTGTCATCGCGTATATCACCCGCTGATCCTTCTCAAGGTTTTTCATATTCAGACCAAACTCAAACAGAACCAGAGGAAAAAGCTTCCAATGGAATATAAGAACGGAACAACTCTTAGTTGTATCGAGCAACCTGCACATACACTTCCATAGCGATGCAACGCTCGGCCTAAAAGAACATCATGCCATAGCCTCAAAACTTCGAACTTGCTTTATCTGGTAAACGCAGTCCCTCCTAGAAGGTCGAATTTTCAAACTTTGTGTGCAATCACCTCATATCTGGGATCTTCTCCGCGAATCATACATCGCTCACCAAATTGGTATAGAAACAGACAAACAACATCAAGATTACCTCGTAAGATAATAAAAATATTAACAACAGGAATATTAACAATTAATCACTTACATGTTTACTACACAAGTATACAGACAAGCGCCAGATCACGAACTGGTTTGTTTTAAGGATTAATTGCTTCCTCAAACATCCGGGTAACCATAACATTGATCCCCTCTTCCCCATGTCATATGTTTTTGCGACAAAGTACTCACACCTCACCATATATGATCATAATAACCAGTTCATGTTCTGAACGACCAACAACTGGACAAATAAAATTACATCACATTGATTCAGTCTACCCTAAAATGATAAATGCGATACAAATACTCAAAAACAAATGTATAGCACACAACACAATATAAAATAGATTATAACACACTAATCAACCTCTTTCAATTAGACACAACCAACCATCTCAAGACCTAAACACAACATATTTACCTCTAGGCAAATTATAGAACACCTCTTATAAACCTACACAAATCTCTCTGTAAGCGCTGTTCAGCAACCATACACCACCATGTAGTTCAATATAAAAACGAAGACCAACTCTCAAGATGGGGGTAACACTATGATACTCTACCAAGAGGCTAACCTCCTCCACCCCAACATGCAATCCATCATATCTGACCATATGAGTAAACCATACAGCGTTTTGAAAGAATAGCACAACATTGTTCCCATTGCGTCTTACACCGACCTTTTATTAATTCTCTCATGCCAAACAAACTTTTACGTGAAACTTAATGAACGTCTAAACACCGAAAAGAGCCATGACGATACTCAGTTGTGCGCGCGATTCATAATCAATCCTAAATTATTCTTCTCCACTTGTATCACCTACAATGACTGCCACATTTATAATTTTTACCTCAATAACAAACGTTCAGTCTATCTTTAGTTAATCTCAATCAGCGTGTCCCCATTACACATAACCAACTTGCATATTAAAGATTTGCGCAACCAAACCTAATGGGAACTCTTAACTTCAACTCTCAAGCGTTAATGATTCTAGAATGCCAACACAAAAGTGCCACGTAATATAGAAACTTCTGTTTGGATATATTGTTACCATACAAAGATTCTCCATAACAAGGAACACGACATGACCAGAGGTCCGGGAGGATTCCAAACAAATGTTTAGCCATATTATTACGTGAGAAAAGGAAAGATGCGTGTGTGTTTCTACACAGAGAGAGAAACACACACCTTATTAACAAGTAAAACTGCTCCTCCCTCACTCAACCCTCCATGTGGACTCCATGCGTCACATCCAGGGATATATATATATCTATCACTAACTCATATCATCATATATATATATATATAATATATCATACCACTATATTACATGATATATCCACCCTCCCACCCCCTACCTCTCCTCCCTCCCTCCATCATCTCGCCAACGTGTATCCTCCTCAACCTCAATCGCCACCGACTACTCCCACACATCCACGCTCAACTCACCCAACTACTCCCCCCTCCCCTCATCCCGGTCCCGTCCTTCAACTCTCTACTCCCATCCACCTAATACCCTACAATTTACACGGTCTTGACTCTCCTAAACTATCTTGAACTGAGACACCCATTTAACAGTCCATGTGAGTCTTACCTCTATTTTCTTACTCAATGTTAATTCCCGCGCTATTAGACGACACATATTTTAAGGCCTAACAATCTTCCCCCAATATTTGGCATAACCCCCAGAATTACTTACAATGAGCCTAACAAGTACAAATACAACAAAATAAAATGACAATCCAAGGCGCTTCCCAAAGCAGAAGATGTACCGTCTTTTGTCTTCTAGGTCCTTGATACTTCGTCACTCCACTAGCTCTCTTTGTCCTTGACTTGTTTTGACAACCAATTGTCAAGGATTACATGTCTTCGGATTAACTTCCCACCCAAATCAGCACAATGTCTTAACAAATCTTTCTTCATAGACTCCTTTTTGGCAAAGTTACTAGAATCAGCTATACCCCCCAAACCATCCGTATCTTTCTACCCAGATCTGAGACTTTGATGTAATTCCTTGAATGAGTCTTTCTAAAATTTTGACATTTAAAGTCCGCACATCAAATTTTGTCACAAGAAAACATCAACCACACCCAACTATACTGCTTTTATACTGTATCATGACATTAGGACTCCTCGCGTAAAAAATCTTGTTCTTCGGGGACGAACCAAAGCAAGAACAGTCAGCAACAAACTTCTATTTCTCACCATCTGCAGAAAATTACTTCTCATATACACATACTAAGTAAGTAATAATAAACTACTTCCCCCTGAAAGTTGACCTGATAGCATCAAAATATCAAAGCACACGTATATCCCCCATGATGTGTTTTTCGCGTCTCCCACCTCTCGGAAGCCAACATTGACGTGTACGCCCACCCCCATACACTAGAAGTTTCTTGTCATAAAGCAACAATCTTTGCCAAAGCGTTTCTGAACGACTTTGAAGAACTATCGACGATTACTTAGACTGTGAAGGCACCATTGGACCCAACTCCTGTAGGCTCAAGTATCCCTGAAGATTGCTATCCCAATACTCAACTTATACTCTCTGGCTAACTTCATACCACCTCCTCGTATCCTGTCAGCTATCTGCTGTGCACCACTTTGGAAGTAAACTCGATAATACCAAACCTTGAAACACACCTGAAAGTATACATGTCCCCAAAATTTGATACTAATCCCGCTTGCACCGTTGTAGATTGAACGAACGGTTGCAGAGGAAAGCCTCTAATTACAATATACCCAACACATCAAAGTATAATTACGTACCTCTCACCCTCTTCAAATTTACATCCTCTCCAGGACGTCTTCTGCGTGTGAACACTGAGTACTACAATTATCTCCCTCCTTTAATAGCTCTGCTAGTTATCCCGGGCTCCTTTAACCCAACCCCTCAGCCCATTGACTTCTGGTAACTAGATAATTCCAAGTCTTAATCATAACGCATACGTTCAATAAAACATCAATCGAATACTTAACCGTTTAGAAGAAAAGGGGTAGACAAATATCCGCGCAAGGAATCTCGATG
The DNA here is from genome assembly GCA_026074375.1 of Tanacetum coccineum. Lineage (NCBI taxonomy): Eukaryota > Viridiplantae > Streptophyta > Magnoliopsida > Asterales > Asteraceae > Tanacetum > Tanacetum coccineum. Next base: position 12,067 of record BQNB010027847.1, read on the forward strand.
ATAGAGCCCCAACATAAGTACAGACGCCTTCGTGAAACCCACTTCAAACTCAATAATCGGATTCCTCACCAAATAAACTCCTCTGTGATCACATCACTGTGATCAAAGCCGATGCTGACAGATAAACTCCAAATTCTCATCAGCCCTCTTTGACGTTTTTACACATGTGCAATCTTATTCGGATCGTCTCAGCTAAGTTTTATGTGTCTCATCATGTTTGTTTGTTTGTTGATTACGAGAAATGTCGTTACACAACATAGGCGCACGAATATTATTTGAATTGTTCGTCACGAGAAAAACCATTTCCTCTCCCTAGTCTCCAACTCTGACTCTCAAAAGTGACCTCTTTGCGTCCCAGGACTTAATCATCGTATCCGTACTAATCCAATATCACCAACTAATAATACCAAAAAAAATAGTCCAAACTTAAGTAGTCATGAAGCCACAACTAAGATCTATTTTTTTGGAATTTTACTAAGATTATCTGACAAATCCAATTATTACTCCGGATCTAATACTCACCATTTGGTCCCACTCTCTTTGCATTACCCGATCTGTTTCACTAATCCTACCTCAGCCCCAAACAAAATAAAACAATCAGGTCCCATCTTTTTCCACTAATCCCCGGCCCATGCTTACCAAATACCCCTAATAAGTAGAGATATATCACAAGCAGTCTTTATACCTACAATTCTCTTTGTTGAGAGCATATAAGACATGTTCACTTCCCCTAATTACAGTTACACCACACACACAAAACCTATCACTTTATAAAACCAGCTCCCATCATCTCCTCCCACACATCCTCAAGATCACACAACACAACACAAAAATCTCCCAACCAAAACGCAACTACCACCATCCTTATGACTCCCTAAACATAGTATTGATTAACACATAAGAACCATACATCCTTATTCTCTTTGTCTTAGTTAATTAAAAAGAAGCTCACAATCCTCAAAGTAAACGCATACCTGAATATTCATGAATCGTCTTCAGCTCATCCACAATGGGGTCACGGGTAGAGCGCTCTGCATTTTGTTTCTCAATTGATTTGAGGTGAGAATCCGAACAAGAATGAGGTTTACTAATATTTTGAGCTGTAACAACTCTCTCGTCTATAATCGAAAATTAAATAGATGGTTTTGTTCTAACCTACAAACATAGAATCAATAGATTCCCCCAAGATTTTCTCTCTCATTTCGTGATGCTAGCATCTTTGAAGCGTCTTCATTTAAATTTAATCAACGAACACAGTAAATCCTGAGATCTAATCTTTATTTGTTATGTTTTCATTCGACGTCATGTTTAAGGCTCCCCATGCGCCAGATGAAGTTGTGATATGTTGTTGTGACGATGCAGTTCTTAGGTAGGCATTATAGCGCGTATTGCATTTGAGCGATGTGTGTACAAGATAGGTTATTGATGTGCGGTTCTCTAATGTTCTTGAAGGCTGTGACTCTTGTGTATGCATGAATGTCTGGTTGAGTAGCTTTGTTGTTGGATAGATGAAGATTTGTATATGAGTCTGTCTTTTCCTTTCATAGTTGAAGTTGACCTGTCTTTCATCTTCCAGTCGGAACTCAGTGTGAGATTTGACATCCTCCGGGACAACTCGGTAAATACCGAGCTTGACTCGGTTTGAGTTGAAGGAGTTATTCACCCGCGCAAAAACGCAAGCAAGACAAGCTGCGGCCCTCTTCCTGAATATCAACCACCAATCGGAGATTACCATTTCATTTGTGCAGCGTTATCTGTTTGAATTTGGCATACTATTTAATTGTCTTCATAAAACTCTGTATCTCAACCAAATACAAAGACAAAACGCAGTCTTCAGGACAAAAATGCAGCACTCAAGCAAAACTGCATCCCTATCGAGAAAACCAAAACCAACCCCATCCGCAGCACTCCGAACTTCAGCCCAAAACGCAACCACACAATAAATATGTACTGTTCGTACCCTTTTAATACATTCTTTCAACACACCGGGATCTGCCTTTAATCTGTTTCCCCAAACGCAACCAAGAACAACGTAAAACCAAAGATCTATCTCTTCGTCAATTCAAGCACAAAAATTTCAATGCCGAGCAGTAAAATCAATGCGATGAACAGTACATGAACAGTGACATGAATAGTGCGTGAACAGTAGCATGAACATTATGAACATGAAAATACGAACCGTCTCGATATTACTAAAGATCGAACGTAGAAACAGCCTCGACACATGAACAACAAACAAATGAAAAATTCAACACTCCCTGCAGCTCTGATGCCACATAGCTCTTCATCTCACCATACCGATGCGTCTCACATACAACACGATTACTATCACACACCGTGTCTCAGTACTCAGTCGATGGGAGTGTGACACATTGAACGACAAACTGTTTTAGAAGGAACATAATTAATTTCAGCGTGAAGAGAAAGTAAAGATGTGTGTGTTACGTCAAAGAGAGACACCACATCACACCCATATTACACACACGATGAACAAAGCAATCCTCACCCCATCATGGAAGCATATGTAGGGGATAATAATATAGGATTCTACCTCTCTTCAACTCTCTTCTAACAGACTCTACTTTTCATTGCGTCTCTGTGAGTCTCTCTACTATTTCTACTAACATGCGTAATTCAGTCACTAGCCCTCATAATTGTTCTAGGCTAACTATATTTACTGAGTCATTCTCTTCATCCATTGTCTCTGGTGAGCTATTTGACATATACTGTCAGCACTGTATAACTCATGAAGCTCTCCGGATCACATATCTACACGAACACTAGTGAATTCGCGCATAACCACTCCCACACAACATCACTATGTTAAATCCACTAGGAATGCAAATCACGTTCTCTCTCAAGTAAACTTTATACATGTAACTAATTCACTCGAAATCTGGAAATGTGTGCGCCAACAATTAGTAATCTATACTGGCGCTATCAGAAACAGGACAAAGCAACAAGCATCATCAGGCACATAGATATATCCAAGTTTGCTCTCTATCTATCACATCTTCTACCAATCAACTACACATAACACATGAAAGCCTACAGCTACTCCCCACTTCTCATCTAACACCTCACTTTCTCACACCGCACTCACACACAACCCACACCACAAACAAACAAAGCAACATCATCTGAATCGAGCTACACCTACACCATCTCTAGCACATATTCATATCTGATTCTCATCTCCCATCTTGTCACAACATCAGATTACTTAACTCCTCTACCTTTTACTCTACCAGTTCACATTCATCACAGTGTATAAGTTCCACCACTCACTTCATGCGCGACAGACACACACATGAGCAATTCGATGTGAAGCACTCCATATTCGAATTCATGTGCGCACTAGTCACATCTAGACGCATCTAGTATGTCTTCTGATAGGACAACAAACACATCTACAGTACACCGTCAGGTATATGATCTCACAACCGAGCAGACCTCTGCCTAAAAACATCTTATCGCGCCCCAGTGTACAGTCTATGCAACCTCAACTTGCCACAATTTTACAGGCGATCTCCAACATCTCATCTATGCAATACAAGACTTTCTCACCACGTCATCTGCTATCACACCAATAGATCTCTCGAATCTGCCAAATTATGAGTATCTAACCATTATCACCAAAACCGACATCGTCTACTAATATCATCGCACATTTTTCAAACAATCGATTACATAGACATCGATTCATTTCGATAGACATGCGAATTATTTGTCTAACTCTTAGAGGAGATAAGCAGATTCTATTGATCATACACTATAACCATAACTATCGACATTAAATTAGTACAGTGATGTCCTTATCTCTTGAGAGTGGACATATTCTACTCTCTGAAATACTACATACATTTCTGAGATTACAATAATATATATCACTCTACACGGGCATATCATTCAACAGAAGTGACAAAACTAACTTCAATACCATCACAGAGCAAAAGAAGATAAAGAACATTCAGAACAATTAACAGACGCGATGTCTACATCTTCATCCTAGATACAGAGTCATACATCAATGTCTATAAACTGATTTATACATCTAAGAGGTAAATCTCTCATCATATCCCTAAATGAGAGCCAAAGCAACACTTTACAGCACATCCATACATCGAATATTGAATCCGATTGATTTGCGATAGCTTTCAGCTAACGAATAGAGACAACAGTATATAAAAGTCACTAGGAATCCAATTATGCTTATCAGTGGTGTCATTACATATCAAAAGTTATCACATCTATACTAAGCCTAGAAGTCGAGTAAGGAGATGAAAAATAGGATAGATTCAGATCACTTATGTGATGAGAGATCATGTGTTTTGAGATCTAATCTAACCAAACACAAGATACACTCTAACTCTATAACACTTCTCAGTAGATAGTCATCTTCAACATATCATGAGAGCCATTTTTATCTACACTGCACATAGAATAGCATGATGGCTATATACACTCTCTCCTGTCACAATTCTCTTCTTATATCATTACACACTCTAGTATGTTATCAGACACTCCCAAGTTAGGTAGAGCGAGTAATACTTAGACATCCAAGAACACTAGGCTAAATTGCGTGATACACAAAGCACATCACATATTGAGTACCACACCACTCAATTTATGTGCTCATAATGTACACAGACACCTGACATCACTCAACTAAAAGATATTACATCACACATAACCAACACTGAGTATCTAGTAATATAAAGACTCAGTGCGTAACATGTGACAGTAAAGAAACATTACCTGGAACAATTAGCTATCTTACATAGGTGACACATAGATACTGACACTCTACCGGATACATACACTATTAGCACAAAGCACAATCTCTATACTTATATACAGTCTATGCACATAATCTACTGAGTACATCGCTCACAAACGATAAACACATTCTATCATATCATACATTATGACTGAGACACACATTATCTCAGACACACACTTATATTTAGACACGTAGTCATATCTAATATATAGCTTACATGAGGTTACAGCACCAATCTCACACTATGATCAGACATAATACAAGAACACTCAGGTAACCTCTCAGAAGATGCTTATCTAGCAACATATTAGACTAGATAAATATGTATGTCTAATAGATCATTCAAGACTCACTTACACGTGTCTAACTCTAGTACATAAGTGACATAACACACTATAAGGAAGTTCACAGCCTATTTCTCTGCTCATCTCTCACGACGGTATCACAAAGAGATAAGCATCTAATAGATCTATAGAACCCATCATATTCACACTACTGTTGATCGTAGACAATAAAAGACACCTACAATTTCAAATATTCTCAAATAGACAAAGACACCCACACATATATCAGCTAGCATCCTAATACACATAGAAATACACAGAACACTTCAGTGTCACTCACAAAACTCTCAATGGCTATTCACCTATACACTTACACCTAGCAGAGATTCTACTTCACACAACATAGGCATTATTATTACATATACAGACAAAGACGTAGTTCAATACACAAAAGAAGTTTCCAAATCCTACCTTCGGATCTAGCATCTCACCCTTCACATGTTACATCACAAGGCAGTGTAAGTCTGAAGAAAGCCTATAAGCCATGGAATTGAGATAAGAGTCTTGAGATGATATGTGATTCCATTGCTGTGTGATGTATGACTGCATACACGACATTTAGTCTGGTAGGCATGCAACTTATGTTACATCTGTTACATAATCTCACACGATTCTACATAGCAATATAGTTTGATTATTGACGAGAGACAGAGTAGTAGGGCTATTTTGACAGTCTATTAGCGACGTGTACATTGCGTGACTACAAGATTTTCTGACAGTGATCACAACAGGAGGAAGACTTGGTAGGTTTTGTATTGTTTTAAGTTCTGTCTGAATAGAGTACTTATTATTAACTATATGTATTATTGTGGGAGTGCAGAGATTTATGTAAGACTGTGAGTAGATATCGCAGTCTATTAGATTATACAGTGGAATGGGTGGTGTTAGGAGGAGATGTGCTACACAACATTGGTTGAAGTATGCAATGATGTATTCTCACAATCATGTGGTGGGTATTGATGATAGAACGAGCATAACTAGTTCAGTGGATTGATAGATAGGTATCATACGGGTTGGTACGTGGATGGACATGACTCAACACGATGATGCATATACTGGAGATGAGTCTAGAGATGGGTGTGTGCAATCAATTGTTGGGACAATTATTGACACATTTGATTACGACATGTGTGATATTATAATATGCATATTGCAGGATGTTCTTTGCGCTGCACATTGAGTGGTATAGATTTAACACGTAGACCACAGTATAGAATTGGATTCTGCAGGGTAGAGCAGAATCACTTGACGTCTTAATTATGGATCAAACTGTAGGACTCTATTGGTGATTCTCGGGGTTACGATGGGGATTGTAGTATCATGGTGAGGAGTACTATAATGGGGTTGGAGTGTCGGTGGTTTAAGGGGGCCTATGATTGAAGCATTTTAGGGTGTTATTTATCTTCATATATTGTGATCGTGTACAATAGTTATCATGACACAGATCAAATATTATTTGATCGTACATGGATCTCAATGGATCAAGTGTAGATTTATTACATGGTATAGTGTTCACGTGGTGGTAGTCGGCTGAGGATGTGTGGGCGCGTGACAGAGCATCTGAGGTGTCACACTGAGCTGTGAGTATTGAGATTGTTTATATGCGGTCGACACTGATCATTTGTAGCGGTCAATCTCACGTGTCAGTTGATATCTCATGTGTCACTCACGTCACATATAGAACGGGCTCATGATTGACGCTGGCAGATATTACGTATCGAGGTACCTGGCACATGAATTGGCAAGAGTGAGTGGGCGTGAGGGTTACAGAGTAGCACTAGATAGGATCAGTGAATGGGCTCAGAATGGTATATATGTGTCTGACATCTTGTATGGTTCACTACACTGACATCACATCATATCAATAGCGTCTTACCATCTATTATGATTGGTGTTATAATGGAGTTATGGGTTTATTTGTAGACCAGATCTAGTATTCATTGGGAGGTAATAGGCGGTAATGTTGTGTAGATTGGGGGTTGTCATATAGTATACTCTCATCTCATTAGGAGCTGCATTGTTCAGAGGAGAGATGCGTCACAGGTTGACATGACGTGGTGGTTCGAAAGAAGAGACTAGATTTGCACAACAGGCAAGTCATCTATACATACAATAATATCTGTCAATTGTTCACCGCTACACTAATGTATATACAGGGTCTTTGTGAGTTGCAACACATGTCATGGAGGCTGTGCAAGAGGGTGGGATGCGGTGAGGAGGGTTGTGAAGTACATGTACAGGCAGTTTGTCTGCATGGTTTATTGAGATTGAATTCTACACATAATATGCACATTTCAATCAATAAGAATATACACACAGATGACGATACAAATGAAATGAGGCGTATTCATCAAATATCTCTATCAATCTGGATGAGAGAGTGGGGTTTACAGATATTAGTGATAGACACATGGTACGTACTCTTAGTTGCTGGTTAGCACATTAATGAATTTATTTGAATAATATAGAAGTTAAGTTAATTAGGATATTAATTATGTTATATTAGAATTAGAATTTTAGGATTGATCACATATCAAATCTTAAGACTCAGAACACAAGGCGAGACGAACTCAATATTCACACGTATCTATTAGTGTGTGAGATTGGTGAGTGGGGGGTTGTAGGTATATATACTACAAAAACACACATATCTGCGAGTCATGATAGGAGTGAAGGAGAGCATATATCGTGGTAGATTTGGGTGTGGGTGGGTTGGGGTGTGAGGGGTGAGGGTGATGGGTTATAGAGGTGGGGTGGTGAGAGTATATTAAGAGTGTATGGTGATCTAGAAACACCAACCCGAAGAAGCTCAAGATATCTAATATTTAAGAACGACAATTGAATATATCAAATAAATTTGTGTAGAGTGAGTGTAGTGTGTGTGAAGCGAGCTAGGATTTGATTTGAGGGGTTTAGAATGGAAGGGGGGAGGGGTGGAAGATAGATTTGATTGGTTATTTTGGAGTAGAAGTAAAGGGGTAAAATAGGGGGGGGGTGATATATATGTGTGATGATTTGGATTTGGGGTATGTTTGAGTGGGTAATGATTGGTTGTTAGATAGAAGTAAGATAGAAAGAATAATCAGTAGAAGATTTAGTAGGTAATGAGACAGGGTAGAGAAATATGTTTCTTTTGTTGGTTTTAAGGGGAGAAGTGTAGAGTGAGTGTAGAGAGTGAGATGGTATTTGTGTGTGTGTGTATATCACTTGGGTTGGGTTTGGGTTTCATTTTGTGGGAAGTTTGGGTGGGGGGGGGGGGGTGTGTGTGAGAGTGTGGGGGTGTGGTGTTTTGTTGGGGGTTGTGGTGGGGGGGGGTTGGGGGGGGGTGTGTTGGGGGGGGGGGGGGGGGGTTTGTGTTGGGGTGTTTGGGTGTGGGGGGGGGGGGTTTGTTGGTGGTGGTTATGGAGGTGTGAGATATTTTGGGTGGGTGTTAGAGGTGTGAGAGTAGGTTGGTGGTGGGGGTTATGGAAGGTGGTGGGTTTTTGTGGAAGTGGGGGGGGTGGGGGTGGGGAGGGTGGTGGTGTTATAGGAGGGTTGATTTGTTTTGAGGGAATTTATGGTGTGTTGTGATAATGTAATAAGGGTTGTGGAATAATATTTAGTAATTAAAATATGAGAGTGTGATGAAGTTATTCTTAAGTTTGGACTATTTTTTTGGTATTATTAGTTGGTGATATTGGATTAGTACGGATACGATGATTAAGCCGGGACTAAAACACTTTAACGTCAAGTTGGACTAGACAATGTTTTCTCGTTGACGACAATTCAAAATAATATTCGTCCTAGTTTAACGACATTCTCGAACAACAACACAACAAACATGATACATAACACTACAAACGATCCGAATAAGATTCACTAAAACGTCAAAACGGCTATGGAATTTGGACTTTAATGTCAAGTGATCACAAAGTTTATTTGGTATCCCTTATTTGAGTTTGAAGTGGGTTTCACGAAGGCGTCTACTTATTTCATCATCGAGACTTCCTTCTATTTTCTACCCCTTTTCTTCAAACCCAATCTATCGATTGATGACTTACTTGAACGTATGCAGTTATGATTAAGACTTGAATTATCTAGTTACCAGAAGTCAATGGGCGGTTGGGTAAAGACCTGGATAACTATCCACATAAAAGGAGTTAACATGTAGTACTCAGTGTTCACACGCAGAACGCCGATGTTGATCATTCTTAAGATGTGGATGTTACTAAATTAACATTTGAATGTTGGGTATATGGTAACTAGAGGACTTCCTCTGCACCTGTTCTTATGCATCTACACACAGTGCGGCAAGCTTAAGTAACAAATATGTTGGGGTAAAAAAGGAATGTAACTTCATTGTTCAAGTTTTGTGTAATATCGAGTATACTTCACATAATGGTCACTGCAATAGCTTACATAATACGAGGTTTGGTTATAGAGTTAGCCCAGAGAGTAGTATAAGTTGGAGATGTGATCAGCAACTCTCACGGGATACTTGAAAGCTACAGGAAATGTCAATGGTGAGCTCACATCTAAGTAAAATCTTTTCAAATTATCTTCAATCTGTCTTTTCATACTAAATTCAAGATTGTTGCTTATGACAAGAACATCTTATATGGGCGTACACGTCAATGATGCTTCCGAGAGTTCGAAACCATCATGGGGGAATACGTGTACTTTTGAATATATTGAATGCTATCAGGTCAACATCCAGGGGGAATAGTTTTATACTACTTCACTTAGTAAGGTTTTTTGAAGTATTCTGCATGCGTGAGAAGAATTGTTGCTGATCTCTTGCATGTTCCCCCGAACGGATATTCACCAAGACCAAATGTCATGATACAGTATAGAAGCAGTATTAGTTGGTGTGGTTGACTGTTTCTTCTACAAAATTCCGTTGTGCACTTTAAATGTCAATGTTAGAAGATCGTTCAAGCTACATCAACGTTTCAGAATCTGCTCAAGATACGGATGTTGGTTTGGGGGGAAGCTGATTCAGAAACTTCGCCAAAAAGGAGTCTATGAAGAAAGCTTTTAAAGACATGCTGCATGAATTGGGGGGAAGTTAATCCAACTCATGCATACTACAATGGTTCCAGAACAAGTCAAGACAAAGAAGATCCAAGCTGGAGTACAAGTATCAAGACTAGAAGACAAAGACGTCATCTTCAGCTTTGAAAGCGCCTTGGATGTCATTTTATTTTGTTGTATTTGTACTTGTTAGGAACATTGTAAGTAATTCCGTATGCCCACATATTGGGGGAAGATTGTTAGCCTTAAAATATGTCGGCTAATACGGAATTACATTAGTTTACATTAGCCGGACACGCAGGGACTAGAAATGTCAAGTGTAGTAAGTAGATCGTGTCCAGGGCTATATATATCCCCTCCATACTTCCATGGAGGGGTGAGAGGATAATCATTATTGTAATAAGGTGTGTGTGTTTTCTTCCTTTCTCTCTCTAGAAACACACACACTCTTCCCTTTTCTCTTACTAAATAATCAATGGCAACTTATTTCTTTTATCCTCCCCGACCTCCGGATCGATCTTGTTATGTGAATCTTTATGGGTAACAATTGGTACCAGAGCTGCAGGGGTGTATTGTATTTGTGTTTGTTTTGTGGGTAAAATCCGTGGCTTGTTTGTTTTATTTTTTTTTGTTCGAAAAATAAAGCAAGAAAAATCAAGGTTTGATCTTTGTTTATGGTTAAAGGTGTTAAAGATTTGGACTTTCGGGCTTAGAACTATCCCTTGCATCATTACTTGGTAGTTTTAACATCATTTCGTGGCTTACAAGAAAGTTTGAAGATTTTTTTCTTGACTGCGTTTTGTCTATTTGAAGGGTGTTCTTGATTGCGGGTTGCTTGCGGGTTGCGTTTTGCTTCCTGCGATTTGTCAGAGAAAGTACTGCGGTTTGTCATTTTGTGAAGCACTACGTACTGCGTTTTCTCTTATTAGGCTTTACGTTTTGGTTTTGCATTAAAAGTCGGGTTAGACAATAAACAATAGTTTGTTGCTTTACCTTCAAACCCTGTATTTACTCATGGTCAGCATATGTTAGTTGCTTCTAGTGTTACATCTGATCTGGGTCTTCGTTTTTATATCGACAATGGCGGTTTATGTGCTAATAACCGTACAAAAATTGTGGAATTATAAAGAGGTGGTCTAATAATTTGCCTGAGGTTAAATATATGTTTTGTTTACTTGAGATAGTTGTCATATAAATTGATAAGTTTTATAATCTATATAATATGTGTAGTTTTCTATAACAATTGTTTTAGTATTTGTACGCATTTAAATCATTTTAGTTATTCTGAATCAATGTGATAATGTTTATTTGTCATTTTGGTCCCTTCCAAATAATGACTGGATATTATGATCAATATCTGATTGTCTGCAAAACATACTGACATGTGAGGATCACTGTTTAATGGTTACCCTGATGTGTTAAAGCATTTAATCCCTAAAACAAACAGTTACAATTCATCTTGTCTGTATCATTGTGTAAAAGCATGTAATATTCCATGTTATATTCCTTGGTTACAATATTTTTATCCTTTACATAATCTAATGTCTTTTATCTTGTATTCTACGATTTAGCGTATGTATGAGTCAATGCGAAGCTCCCAGAATATGAAATTGCAGAAGTTTGAAAATCACCTTCCAGGGGAGGTCGTTATACCAATAAGCAATTATCAAAGTTTTGGCTAAGGCATGATGTTGTTTTTAGGCCCACTTAGCCCATGAAGTGTATGTGCCCAATTCTCGTAGATCACAAGGAGAGATCCTATCTTATATTTCCATTGGAAGCTTTTCCCTCGATTCTGTGTGCGTTTTTGTTGAATATTAAACCTTAAGGATCGCTATAACCATGACAAGTATCGCACAGATTAATTTTGTTTATAATGGTTATATTTTGTTACTTATAATTTGAATTTTGTTTTTTACTGCTATAATACACATATTTAGATGTGATTAGGCATACTTACTGAATGGGTCCTTTACTGATAAAAAACCGTAAAATAAATGCATATGTTTAAACATCGAATTGTTCGCAACGTTGTTATCGTAATTAAGTATAATTATCATCATTATATTAAATTATAATTTCTATAGCATGCATGTTTTGTAAATGTTTGTAATGCATCCAGTGATATTCGAGTTCATGAGACAAATAGGGCGAATTGCTCAATAGTTTTTGATGATGAGATTATCAAATCAAAAATAACCACAGTATTGTTTGTGGTATCACAATGCAACAGGGCTAAAGGTATAACACCATCGTAATTTAGGACAATGTACGCACGTTTTGATAAAGTCACTATTTATCATTTTTGTATTGGTACTACCTTTTGTTTTTAATGGAAATCGTTAAGTTAAATCGTCGTAAGCAAGAAATAATCAGATTAACGAAAACGGGACAACAAGCAAATTATTGTTACAATCAAACAAGGTTAATAATTATTTTTGAGGATAATTATTAACATTACACAAGTTATTTTATCGGATAACGGAAAGTGTTTACGTTTCTCAGATAAATAACCATTCGGTTTACCCGGAAACCCTAAAAATTAACGTACGCTACAACAAATACCTTACGTTATTATACAGATGATCGAAGTTAATAAAACTTTATATATGCATATGAATAATATTTATACACGTCTCATATGTTATACAAGATAACAAATACTTTTAACAAAATACCACGACCTTTACAAAGTATACTTTTTATATAAAATACACATTACTTTTTATATAAAACTTACTTCCCCCTATTCTTTTATAATACAGCAAGTAAACATACAAATTTACAAGGAAAGAAACAAGTGAACACATAATCCCTAAACTTCATGGGATGATCCCATAGGAGGAACAAGAGACATAAACTTTAAAGCCCGTTGTTTCCCTCCTCCCTTGACCCTTGCCCCACGGAACAAAGGACCAACCCCCCTTTTGAATTCTTGGTCAAACATCGGCTAAAATATTCTAGTTTCCACTTCCTATAAATACCAATGCAACCTCATTATGAAAGTTTACATACTCTTTATACTTAAGAAAATTCATTTCTTTCTCTCCTTTCCTAGCCAAAACCCACGGCATTTTTAAGCCACCCAAACAAATCATACAAAATTTTTCTACAATCCATACAAGCCTATACACATCAATCCTAAGACACACTAAGGTGTTTACAAGCATTGGTTCTTCATTTGCAAGGATTTAAAAGAAAAGGGACAGTTAGGGTCAAGACCTAATCTAAGGGTTATAAGCCTTGTAAGCTTGTTTTGTGAATCTAAACAAGGGTTTCAGCACTTATATTACTCATCCCCATACATCATCCTTAACGGTCTTCCTAATTTCTTTAAACATTTATTATCATTATTTTAAGTGTAATAGTTATTTTGGCTAAATCACCACTAAGGACTTTTTAATATGTAAAATGAGTTTTCACCTAATGTTTATGAATTTATGCACGTATTCTTATGTCATATGGGTTATATATATCATAAAAAAATGAATTAAAAGTAAAGTTAACATATGGTTATAAGTATAAACAGAGTTAATTAATAAACATGTTTTAAGTATAATAAGGGTTTAAAAAGTTAATAAAACAAGCTTTTTATAAAGAATACAAATGGATAATACAAGGCATGTTTTATGATCCGAATAATCCCACAGAGGTTTTAGAACACCTCAACTAAAAAAACTACGCCTCATGACGATTCCACAATGATAAGAAACACGAAAAACCCGATTTATAACGAAAAAGATTACGTTAATACGATTTTTACACGTATAAAAACTTTTAAAAAACTATTTTGTAAAAAGCACAATTCAATACAGAAGCTCATATTTTTAAATCATCAAAAATATTATATCACATTAATTACGAGATCGTACTCGAAAGAATCGCAAAAAATCGGAACAACTATAACGAATAAACTAAACTACTACGACATTTTCGATAATAAAGTTTATAAAGTAATTTTATAAACTATGAACGAGTAAAAGTACTATTCACCGATGACCCACTTATAAAATATAATACATCTTTTAATAACAAAGACGCTACTCGAAGGAATCACTAAAATGGATTAAAACGAATTCAGTTTTTGACGATTATGATTTACGGCAAATTAACTAAAAACGAGTAAAATAGCTGTTGTGAACAGTAAAACCTCTATTCATCCAAATATCAAAAACTTAAAAAATGTAATATTTTATCACACATCGTCTTACTATTGAAACGATACGTAAGACAACGCGAGCAAACGGACTTAAAACGACCAAAATTAGGTCATTTTTAAACGAAAAGTATATTTATAAACGTTTTCCACTTTCAATAAATATTATTTAACAAAACGATAAGTCGGTGATTATGCTATATAGAATATTAAGTGTTATCAAAGCTATAGAATACTAGGGGAGTTTCATAATGAGGCCTCCTTCGGATGGCGAATAGACGAGTTGTATGGATTACGATTTAAAGTGTCCTAACTCCTCGTACTCCATTCATGAAACTCTTTAATTTATAAAAGCCCCATAAAAAAATCAAAAAAAAACGAAACGAAAATTACATGAAACCAACTAAAAGATTTATATTATTTATTTAATATAAGTACCTCGATACTTAAACGTACCTATTATTAATTAGGTAGCATTTATGAATAATCGTGAAGCATTCCACACTTGATATAAATTATCAGATCACCACTTGATGTGAGTTCATAGCCCCAACACTTTTTAACCGTTTTACATGATTTACTCTGTATTGGGGTGGAAACATGCTTTGTTCTTAAACAAAATGGACACAGAAAGTGTATATTTTTACATTGATAACATGTTGCCTAAGTACGATAACCCACGTTAAGCCCATAAACTAAAGAAACTGTCATATTGCATAGAATGTAGTTGGGAAATTCCAATATGTGAGCGCGAAATGTTATTTAAACATCTATTTGGGAAGACGACCTTCCCCGTTTCGGGTACTAGCTATCACCGGGATAACGAACGTTTATAGCATGTTACGAAATGCAGTTGGATGTTTTTCGGAGTTAGAACAATCATTTCGGCTGATTACCAATATTTTGGGAACAAGACTGCCGACTTCAGTATCATGTGCTTAGTAGTAAATGGTAATCTGGTTTTGAGATTGTTTGCTATGTTGTAACATTACGGGAAAGTCTTTAGCTGTCCTGCATATTTAAATACATAACCCTATTATTCACAACATTTTATGTTGACGTTTTAAGCAATGTTTCAGTATGGTCAAAGCACGGGGTGCCACGGATCATTGGTTACGTTTTGGGATTGCACGCTTAAGACATTCATTATCATATTTTTGTGGAAATCACTATGTCAACTTTTAGAGTAATAATAAACAAAGGAACAAGTGAAGCTATAAAGCCTTTTGTAATATGTCGTTAGTTACATCCAATGTTTCCAAATAAAACGACTTGATGTGTCGTTCTTAAATATATCACGTCTGTCGAGAACTTGAAGTAACACGCCCCGGTATCTTATTCCGATGCGACCCATTTTTGGGGTGTTACAAAAGGAATATAAATGTATTATATCAACCTGT
The DNA here is from genome assembly GCA_026074375.1 of Tanacetum coccineum. Taxonomy (NCBI): domain Eukaryota; kingdom Viridiplantae; phylum Streptophyta; class Magnoliopsida; order Asterales; family Asteraceae; genus Tanacetum; species Tanacetum coccineum. Next base: position 27,763 of record BQNB010027847.1, read on the forward strand.
TATTATTTTATTTCTGTTGTAATTTGATTATGTTTGTTTTGGTTATTTTTTTAATTTTTTTAAAGTAAACCTCTTCTCACGACGACTAGCTCCAGTCATTTCTATTGGATTTGAATTAAAAGAAAATGTCCTACAATTAAGGTAATGTTATTATATAGCTACTAAATTCATTATTATACTAATACTTTATATATATTAAAAAAAAAAAAAAAAAAGAAGATCAATTAATAATTCCATTATTGTTTATATATGCCCTCTGGTTCCTGTGGTTTTCACAAGAAATGAACCAAAAATCGCCAGTAGTGTGATTCATATTTCGAATCTGTTTGAGAAAATTGATGGCTGGAGTTGAACCTGGTTTGTAATCACTACATATATATGTTATCAAGTATTATACAAATTTTCATAATATTTTTATATGTTTTTTCAATTGTTATTGTTTGTTAAAAAGTTTCAGGATTCGATGTTCATTTTGGACGCGAATGTTGTTGGTGTTGATTTAGTGAATGATTGGAAATTTGTTCAGTGTACTGAATGTATTGGAAAAGCTACTTGGAACAGGGATCATTATTTTTGTGAAAAAAAAGTGTAATCGTCGTGTGATAAATCCTCTGCAAACGTAAGTGATTTTACCATAATTTATTTTGCTATTATATTTAAATATTACATTATAATTTATAATCTTTCTTAGGTACAAGTTGGTTTTAAAAGTTTGCAATGGTTGTCATGTCATGGACTGTGTATTCTTCAATCAGTATGCAAGGAATCTGTTGGGTGTGTCTGTAGATGATTTGATTAATAAGGCATTGACTCTGGTATATTTGTCTTAAAACATGTAGTATTTAACAATAATATTATTTATTGTAGAATTTTAATAAGATTTAGTTATTATTTAACAGGGTGCTGGTAATCCTTATTGGATAGAAGATTACTTTGTGATGAATTTATACAGTGAACGTGTTGTCATTGAGATAAAAGTTGACAAGTTTAATCTTCCTCCGGAATGTAGTCGTAGATTTACTGTTGTGAAATATTTTGGTGATCATCCCGATTATATTCATCACAGAGACATAATACCTGTGGCGCCAAAACTAAATGGTGCTGATGTAAATGGTAATCACGTTGGTCAATCTGATATAATGCGGCAAATTCCAAACGATCCTGATTTAAATGGTCAACAATTCTGTCATTCGGATATACTACATGTGTCTCGAAGTTTAAATGTTGCTGATTTAAATGGGCAACAATTGTTTCATTCTGATATATTACCTATCCTAGAAACAATAAATGTTGCTTCTTTCTATGGTCAACAGTTGCCATGTGGTATAACTTATGTCTCGCCAATTACAAAGTTTAATGATGTGCCTGGGCGATCTATGTAACGTGATATAGTTTCTGAGGTCATATTAGCAAATGTTGTTGATGCAGTTGATCAACATATGCAAGATGATATTATACATGTGTCATCAGTTTCAAATGATGTTGATCAAGATATAGTGCATGATACATCCCATGTTGTGGCAAAACCGAATGATAGTCATATTGTTGTTGATCATATTCGTGATACCATACCATTGGTGGCAGAAGACAATTTTGATGATGTGATTGGTCAATAGAAAATTCAACATGGTATAATAATCTTATTGATAAATTAGTCTATTTTTTAATGAATCTGCTAAACATATTTTTAGTTTGAATATTTCAGGTGAGGAAGTACGATGTCATAAGGATAAATCTGATTGTATTCCTATAAAGGATTCTGTCAATAATTCTGCAGGAAGTTTAACTGATCTTTCTGAAGTAACGGATGATCAAGGTGGCGTTGTTGTTGATAAATCAGTTTTAAATGAACATATTTATGTACTTGCAAGTAAAAATGATAGTATAGATGGCGTTGTTGATAAATCCGTCATTGATGTTGATAATCCTGAAGTTGAAAACATTGATATAGTTTCTGAAGGTAAAGATGAAGTTAGATCTAATGACATATTGAATGAAGTTGCTGATGAAGTTGTTTCTGATGATAAAGTGTTTGAGGCTGCAGCTATTGATGAATATATGGATGTTGATGAAGTTGTTTCTAATGATAAAGTGTCTGAGGCTGCAGCTAATGATGAAGATATAGATGTTGCTGATGTTGGACATAAATCTGAAATTGTCGTTTCTGCTCATTCATATTCTGATGCTGATGAAGAACTTGAATGAATTATATGATCATTTTCTATGATTTAGTTTGTGGGATGGTTTGATTTTATGATACGTTTATCGTTGTTATTTTTCTGCTTACGATGAATTAGTTGTGTGTTTTTTATTATTGTTTTCTAAAGATGTTTATGTTGTGTATGATTTAATTAGCTTATATATGTGTGTGTGTTAACCGTTTTATTTGCAGTTTTATAATATAACTTCTTACGGTAACGGATTATAAAATAAATATTATGGTTACGTTGAAGTGTATATATATTCTAAATTCTTCATGAGCATTCTACTTTCTTAACTTGTGTAAAAATGCCTTTGAGAAGTATCGGTAATATGGGAAATCGAAGGGTTATGGCACCAAAGTTAGTATATTCATGTTTATCTAATTTGTGTGTGTTTTTATTTTTTCAGTGTTAATTTTGAGATGCAGTCTTCTGTTGAGATATGTCTTCATTATGGTGGTATATTGGTTAGACGTCGGCAAGGATTCGATTATATTGGAGGAGATTCAGTTATGATATGTGGTGTTAACACATATGAGTTTTTCTACAATCAGTTACTCTCATGGGTTGTTGAAAATGTGAATTGTCCTGATGTTGGAGTTGTTTGTTATAGGGTACCAGGTCGATCAATTTGTGAATCTTTTGGTATTTCCATAATTGAAGAAGACAATGATTTCGAATGGTTATATAGACACTCTATTATTGGTGATGTAATTGATATATATCTGTTGCATTTGTAAACGAATTACATTGATTGTTGTGTTAGAAACAAGTACTACGTACTTATCAATATTTTTGTTGTAGTATATGTTAACATTTATATGTTATTCAAAAATATTTGTGGTATTTGCATATATATCCTTCCAAATGTAACTAATATTTGTTGTATACTTACCATTTTTTGGTACGATGTATTTTATGAATGTGTTGAATTTATATATATGGATTTTTGCATATTTGGTTGGGTATATATGCAAAAGCCCTCAAAAGTGTAGCAATAAAACCCAAAAGCACCTTCTTTCATTATTCAAATTTATGCGGGAATATTAATTTATATTTTAAATTTGTTTGAATGTAAGAATATTTAAATTTTGTGCGGGAACAGTTATTAGTTTCATCTATATAATTCAGTTATTTTGAGATCTCCTAATCTCACACTTATAAGCTGTATGCTTTTTAAATCAAGTCTTTATTCAACTGAATATGATTTCAAAAACTTCTGATATCAAAGTTCCAATTTATGAAATAGAATTGGAAAAAACAGCATTTGGGGTTGATTGTGGTAAAAGTTATGAAATGGACTCTGGATCATCAAAGGTGAATGTTGAAAGTGTAGCTGATTGTTTGATGCATGATGTTGCCCAAATGTTTGTTATGATTATCAGTATATGTTTTTATTTTCTATAGATAATTTTTACGCAAGCAAATTTATTTGAAAGTATCTTTTTACTTGCAGCCGAAATGTTTTTGGCCATTGTATACAATGCCTACTGCAGAGGAGGTGATTAAATCATTTTATAAGAAGGTTAATATTTTTTTTACTGTTTGTTTAAAAAATAAATTACTTATAGATCACCATACATTTTTTATCATGTGCAGAATCCGGGGGGATGTCTGTATATGGATAGTTTTGATAATGAGGTATATTTTTCAAGTATCTAAATTTATATATTTTAGTTTATATGCAGTATATATATTTATTAATGTAAATGTTATTCTTAATATAGGTTGATATGTTTATCACTAATCAGAATCGAAAGCTTATGGATTTGAAACTGAAAGATAATGTTTCATTATTTGCTTCTGAAACCAAACCAGAATGTTCGGAAGTTGATATAGTAACAGATCATGGTCTCGATGTGAACTGCATGAATGTAGATGATTTTGTAAAATCCCACGTTGTCGCTGATGTTAATGATGGCGTTAAATTATATGTAACAAAAGATATGAATCCAGTTGGTGATATATCCAATAAAATAAGTGTTATTGAGTCGTATAGAATTGAAAACAAGAGCAAACATGAAATGGCAGACGTGAGTTATGCATATGATGACTATCCATCGATATATAAACGTCGTAAATTAGATATATAGTTGTGATGTTGCATGGCTTCTTCTTTTATCGTCATCAAAGTACTATGTTAATGTTTAAGTTTATGTTTTTCTTTGATGTGTATTGTATTTTAGTATCGTTGTTTGCTTTTAGTTTATATTAAAAATAGATATATTGGAATTTGATGTTTAATGCTATATATTAACCATATGTTGTGCCATATTTTATTTTAGGGTAATTCACATACGTAAACATCATACTTGTCACAATATATTTTCATAACTCCAAACTTCGATTTTGGTCTTCTGGTCATAAAAGTCTTTTTTTTCCTTTTATGGGGTTCAGTTACCAAATTACCCCTTTGAGGTCCTTACATAAATAGTCCCTAAAGATTTGTTCTATATTTAAATTTGGCACCCACATTCAAAACATAAATTATCTAAGAAGCATTAATTAACTAATCCCCAAATCATACCCTAAACAAAACCAAGGAATCTCATAAACATTTCTCGATCAAGAAACCTTAATTAACTAATCATTTCATCTCTTTCCTATAATCTCAAACAACAGATAATGAAGAATGACAACAAAGGTTTGTTATTCTTTTTTTTGTGTTTCCCACAATGATGATCATCTAATAATGAAGTAATCATACCCTCTGTTATTGTTTACCATACCCCAAAGGTTTGTTAATGTCGATTAGGGTAATGCCGAGTGAATGGAGTTATTTAGAGTGATACAGGAACATAATCTTGAAATAGATAATCATAGGTGTCCTGGAACCACCCATGACCCCCTGGTTACGACCCTGACTGGGTTGTATAACCGCAACTATCACTTGGTACTATAGGAATTATTTTAGGTTGAAAACCTGATATATGATGTAGTAGTTTACAGTTATACAGGAAGAATGTAAAGACACTTGGTGAAACAAAACCAAAAGATATATGTGAACTTTCATGATTGTAGCTTCTATGCATATACTCCCAAGTGCACCTGCAAGTTTAAGGAAAGAGTACATTTAATCAAGTAAAGTTTGATCAGTGTGTTATACTTCAGTGTGAAATGCAGTGAGTGGTCTGTTTGTTTAGTCCATACATTGTGTTTAGCAAAGTGCATTGTCATTAATGTGTTTAGGGTCTAACAATGTTTGTTGTTGTGTAGATAAGGCGAACAAACACATTCTTCCTAAGAAACCAGAACTGAATGACGACATGTACAATTGGGTTATTGATAAGTATGGGAAACCAAATAGTTGGACAGATTCTTAGTTTGAGAGCATAGCCGATGACATATATACAACATTCTTTGAAAAAGCTGATCCTGAAAAAGCAGAGCCTGAAAAAGCAGAGCCTGAAACAGCAGAGCTTGAAAAACCAGGTAACTTCTATGTTTTGTTCAATTTAATATTAGTAAAGATTTTATGTTTACTTTAGAGAATGCAGTAGACATATTACTTTCTAATTTAATGTAGATGTCCTTGAATGTTCAAAAAAACCCGATGTCCAAAAGTGTTCAAATATAAAGGAAAAAGAGGATCAACAAGATGTTCACCCTGACACAATTAGAAACACTTTTTTACTATTTGTTACAGCAGCCCCTTAATAGGATAGGAATGCATTTCTTAAGGTTATGCTAAGTTAATGTAGTGGTGTACACAATATTCATCTAGGCCTTACAAACAGTTTCAATATTCATTGTAATATTTAGATGTCCATTCCATAGGCCAACATCAATTACAATTTGTACCTAATTTCTTAAATAACAACTTTGTATACAGAATAATGCCATGAGTTTTATGCATAGTTATTGTGTTTTAATGCATAAAAAAAAAAAAAAAAAAAAAAAATAAAAAAAAAAAAAATAAAAAAAAAAAAAAAAAAAAAAAAAAAAAAAAAAAAAAAAAAAAAAAAAAAAAAATAAAAGAAAAAAAAAAATAAAAAAAAAAACAAAAAAAAAAAAAAAAAAAAAAAAAAAAAAAGAAAAAAAATAAAAAAAAAAAAAAAAAAAAAAAAGAAAAAAAAAAGAAAAAAAAAAGAAAAAGAAAAAAAAAAAAAAAAAAAAAGAAAAGAAGGACATTGTAATTGGTTCAAGCTCATCAGAACTTGAGTGTTCAAGCACATCAGAGTCAAGCTCATCTGATGACTCAAGCTCATCAAAACTAAGCTCATATGTATCAAGTTATGATGAGTCAAGCTCATCAGATGAATCTGGTTATTTGGAGAAGAGTGTTCCTATTTCGATGAAGATGACTGTTTCATAAAAAGGCCCATCAAAGGATTTGTTAAATTGGTATGAGATAGATAAAGAAGATGATGAGACAAATGAACAAGATGATGAGATAGATGAAGAAGCAGAGGATGGGAAATATGATTCTGATGATGAGTTATGGAGTCCAAAAACCATTCGAACAACTACTAAGAACCTTATCAGTCCAAAAATGAAGGGAGCAAGTAGTAATTCCACTCAATCAACAAAGAAATAACTTGTCAAAAGCAGTGAACCTATAAGGAATTGCATCATTGGGCTAGCAAATAATAAAACCTGGGAGATGATTGTTAACAAAGAATTTGGAGTTAAAAAGGAAGAGGTGAAGGACCAGGTCAAGGAGAGCAAGGAGCAGGTCAAGAAAGGTAAAAGAAAGATGGGTGATTAAGCATAATGTTGGTGTTTTATCAGACTGTTAGTGATGGTTATGTAATGTACAGTAATCTTTTGCTAAACTGTATATCTTATGTATGAATGTGTTGTTAATGGCAACAAATTCTGTTTTGGCACCCTTTATAAAGGGTTTAGACACTTAAGGTTTATCTATGAATGTGTTGGTATTTACAACATACATATTTCAATTTGGCACCTTTATAAAGTTTTAGACAACTGGTTATGTAAAAAACTAGAATGTTAACGGTTAATATTAGTACCCTTAGAATATATTTTGTTATGTAATTAATTACTTTGTTTTATAGTTATGGTTTATCTCTTCATTTATTTTTGAATATAGTTTGAGCTATATTGTTGGAATTTCTGTATAATATATGACCTTGAGCTGTTTATGTTTGGTTTTTTGGGATTCCTATCAATATTAATATTTAACTAATGATCAGATATGTTGGTAATTATTACGTCTGATATAGTTTATTTTTCTATTGTCATTAATCTACACTACCATACTTATAAGGTTAGTTCATACATTATTATATTAGTGTTGTGTCTAATGGGTTGATTTATATTTATTTGTTATTGTTTGAATTTAAAATTTGTGAATAGTTAAGTAACTGTTTTTTTATGAATCCTATTTTGAATATCTACCCACGTTTATTTTAACTGCTTTTGAGTTCTATAAATTGTACTAGCTGTATCACTTTATAGTTACAGAAACACATATCAAATATTATCGCACATACAAAACAATGAAAACTTTTATAAATGAATTAACACCAGAAAAATCGTCATTCAGCCTCAAGATCAAAGTTTTAAGGAGGTGGTATTATAGGAAGGATCGTATGTCCAAAAGTAGCAGGTATTTTCAAATGATCGTTCAAGATGAGAAGGTATGATATTTTTATACTATTGTTTCATAATATTGTATATATATGATGACCTTTTTTGTTTCATATTGTATTTTTTTCGAAATAATTTATGCTTAAATATTATTTTTGTTACAGGGCTTCAAGATTCATGTGATTATAGACAATTTTCGGTTAAAAGCAATCAATAAAGTTTTTAAAAGAGGAATGGTTGTTGTTATTAGTGATTTCAATGTTGTTCCAAATGATCACAATTTGAAATTCACAAACCATCCATACAAAATCAAGTTTAATCCAGATACAAAGGCACGTCGTTCAAAAAGATTTCATCTACGTACTCAGACTACCCAATTTGAAGTTACAAAATTTTTTGACAGACTAGGCATGAATTTAAATAGAGATTTACCTGTTGGTAAGTTTTATTTTGATAAAAATATGTTATTTATGGTCATGCTTATTTAATAAATTATATTATTGCAACTTATGCTTATTTAAAAATGTTTTTCAGATATAATAGGAGGAGTTATTGGATGGGAGACTGAAATGACTGATGTTGAAGCATCAAATGGAAAAATTGTGAAAACACTTGGTATCACACTCAAGGATTCAACGTATTTTTTTATCTCTGTTTATTTATAATATTTATTAACTTGTAATTACAATTTTATAATATTTGTTACTTTTTTTAGAGGGATTGTTGATTGTTTGGTAACTTCGTATTTAGCCGACAAGTTGCTTAATTATATAATAACACATGAAGTGAAGGAAATGTTTTATGTGAAACTTCAGTATGCTAGAGTTCATTATGATGGTGAAGGTATTCAATACATTTTTTTACTCACACTAAGTTTATCAATTGATGTTATATACGTAATCAATTATTTTTACATGGATTAGTCATTTTGTTATTGAAATAAAATATATTTCAGATCCTCCTATGATATATATCAACGAGAACATTGGAAGTAAGCTTGGTATTCTTGGAGCAAATGAAGATGATGATGGTAGTTGTGTTGAAAACTAAAATAAAACTGTTATGTATTATGTTTTTTTAATTCGTTGTCTATTTTCTATTGTTGTTTAATAATAACTTCTATATATATATATATATATATATATATATATATATAATAATAATAATATATATATATATATATAAATATATATATATATATATATATATATATACATATATTATGTACTTCTGGAATGTGTATTTTACTTGGTTGTTTTATAATTACATGCAAACCATGACATTTAAATAAATATGATGCTAACTGTGGTAAATGAGAAGCTTAAGAAGATGAGGAGGAGTAAATCCTATTTATCTAATTGTTTATTGTTAGTTTAAGTGCTATGTTTTTTTCCAAAAAGTTTTAATTAAGTATCTATGTTTCGTCTATGTTAATGTAACTATGTTAACTTAAAATGTTAATTTAATGTTAGTTTTATTTATGATTAAATATACCAAGTTATTTCATTTGTAATAATGTTAATTTTTCATACAAACCATATTATCAGAAATGCGTCAAGTTTTTAATTGAAATAGTCATAAACAAAAATGTAAGCATTGATAGACCATAATCATAAATGGCCTGTATGTAATTTTGGGCTTTAGCCCATATTTCATCAGTCCGTTTTGATTTTAATGTAACTATATGATTCATGCAAACATATGTTATTCGATACGTTGTGTTGACTGTTATGCTTTGATATTTATAAATATGGTTGAATTTCGTTTGTGATTTTTTTATTGCTTATTAATTTGTCAACCGTGAATAACTAAAGTACATCAAATATATAAATATCTATGTTTCATGAACAATATAACATATCCATCATAGTCTTAAAACATACAATACTAGCACGAATATAACATATCCATCATAGTCTTAAAACATATAATTAATAACACATCTATATAAACTAATAAACTTCATTCATTATGCATAGTCTTAAAACATACAATACTAGCACGAATATAACATATTCATCATAGTCTTAAAACATATAATTAACAACACATCTATATAAACTAATAAACTTCATTCATTATGGGAAACATACATAATTTTTATTCCGTTATCATTATATTCTGATAATGAGAAACATAAAATACCATAACGAAATAAGTTATTAATCTAAACTTTTCATCATAGTCTTTAAAACAAATGATTAACAACATTTTTATCAAACTACTTTTTCTTGAAGCAGTTTCATTTTCTTTTACAATCTTTTCTGGATTTTTGAATACTGCTTCAAGATACAAATACTCAACTTATGATCCGCTTTTATGTCTTCACATAAGTTTTCGATCATTTCATCCATCAAATTCTTTTCTAGATAAGCATCCATATCCAAACTTTCAAAAGTATTTTTTTTGTTTCTTTAGGTGAGAATCATCATCTGATGAAGATGAAGATGAGGACATTAAGGGTGATTTAGTTTGTTTCATCTTTTTTGTGGATCTTGATGTTGATATTTTTTTAAATGTTGTTGTTTATGTGTGTGTTAATGTTTAACCGCCGTATATATAATGAAAATATATGGTTGGAATCCTTTATCAAATGGTACAACATTACGAAGCCCAGTTGTTTGCAAAGCCGAATTGTTTGCAAATATCAAATCTACCTATTTTGTAGGAATACACGTCGTATATTTTACCTGTTTTAATTTTGATTTTGATTTTGCATAAAAAAAGAAATTTGCAGATAACTTATATAGGAAATATTTGGGAATTAATTGTCATCAGAAGTATCTCAAACGAGAATCAGCATAGCAACAAAGTTATCAAAACATAACAACATTTTTGGTAAGCATCAGAAATGAATATGAAGCATTTGTTTATCATCAGCAACTACACGTGGGCCTGATTTTAACTTTGGGCCTGAGTCCGTATGATATTTGCGTTTAGTATCATGGAATCATGTAAACAAAGTATGTTGATTTTAATATTAGGCCTGAGCACATATTATCTTGGCGATCACTATCATGAAATCATGTAAACAAACTATGTTTTTGATAAGCATTCAATCTAAGCAGAATCATCATATACTTCTAATCATTCTTTTTTTTAGAATTTTATTATTTTAATAATATTTAAGTAAGACAATATTTATAATCATTATATATACTCTCTATCCATAATGAAATATTATTAACTTTTTTCATATTCTATTTTATCAAAAAACCATTACTCACTACTCACAGTCTATCAACATGAAGGATATGAATGTGAGTAAAAAAAGAAAGATAGATGATCTGGATTCAAAAAAAAACATGGTGATATTAATAAACATCAGCTAATAAATATAAAAGAAGAAGAACTAGAATCAGGACATAAAGATCCAAAAATAAAAGATGAAGAATAGAATAAAGAAGATGGGGAAAAGAAATATGAGGAAAATGAAGATGAAAAAGATGATGATGAAGATGAATCTGAAGAATAAGATGAGGAAAATGAAGAAAAAGAAGATGATGATGATGATGATGATGAAGCCGAAGAAGATGATGGAGAAGATGGCTTTTTTAAACCAATGAAATTTATTGATGATTCTGATGAACATGATTCTGATTATGATAGATCTCCAAGTCTTGCAGAGTGTGAAAAGTTTGCATCGAAGTTTGATGGATTGCCTGATCAAGAAGAAAAGCAAGATAAAGATTCTCAAGATAATTGTGATTCTGATGAAGACTGATGTTTATGTTATGTTTATTATTTTTAAGTTATATATATATTTTAATATTATTGTATTAATGTTTATGTTTATATGCATCCATGTTTTTATGTATTTTTGTCTTTTATATTGGGTATTATAGTTATTAGTTCATTACAAGTATTTTACTGCGTATAAGTTTTAAAGTAAAACATAAAACAAAATGGATGTGGGTTCCTTTTTAACGACGGCAGTTATCAGCCTATATGTAACTTCCTATAAGATTTGAAGAAGTCTAAAATTTTTGTCACAAACCATAATATTCAACATGGAAAATACGAATTAAGAATCTGTCGGATCAACCATTTCCGATTTGAAATATCAAATTTTGAATTCAATTCGTAGTGAACTGGACAATGCGTCTCACATTTCTGTATGTCTTTCTAAACTCATTTGCCAGATAACAAAGAAAATCCAGTTAAGGGAACTTCTGATAAACGAATTACGTAAGTTACCAAGTTGTAATGTATCTGATAAGGCTATAGTTTTCCTTACCTTATTTCGTGATCAAGACATCACCAGGTATCGCAGTATTTGTGGAATTTTGCAAGTTGTAAATTGAAATTTACAAAAAATATCAGCATTTAAAGAAATTCTTAATCGTTTATGAGTAAATTTAATTTAAATTGTAATAGTATGTATATTGTTATTATGTGTTGAATTGGAATGCTTCTTTGTTATATATTTTGTAAATTCAATCATGTATCGTTATTGTTGTTATTATTTATATTTTTTTGTTGTTGGTTGAATTATGTATTTCTATTTTACTTTATTCATGTGTTATATTTTTTGTATCATAAAATTATTATATTCATTCATCAAACTTAATTCGAATATTTACCATTTATTGATGTGTAGTTCAATTTCGATCAATTTAGTTGTTGAATCAGCATCAAAATATTTTGTTCTTTATTTTTTGTTTGAAAGAAAAAATAATCAACAACAAAATTAAAATAGTGCACCCTATAAATACAAGCATGCAATTTGATTATAAAATTGATTATACATATTATGAGTCTCTATACTCACAATCCATGTAACTAGATACCCATCAAATTCCAAGTATAGTTTCAATCCATAATAAACAATTCAAACTAAACGATTAATGGAATATTAAAATAAATCTAATTTTGTCCATATATAGTATTAAGTCGGCTACATGCGTATCACATAATAAAGGATGTAATGATAAGTTTTTCCTACTGCTGCTTTTCTCCTCTGATAGTGGTGATGTCACCTGTCAAACAGTTGCACTTTCCAGCTTCACACATGATTACATATATATTTCTTTTATTAATTTATAATTAGGCATTAATAAATAACAAAATTTTATTGAATAAGAATTGAGTGAAACAAACTCTTTTCCAACGTTATAGTTTCTTGATCACGTCCTTGTAGTAACATTTGTCGTGAATACTTTTGTGTGTTTCATACACTGTCCCCGTTATGTCGTTTACTGTTTTCATATCGACATCTCGCAATATGTTAAAGTAGGTAATCGTTTTATCACGAATGGTAGAAGGGTTTGATTTGCATAGTTCCTCGAGCATCATTTCTCTAGAGATCGTTTTTTCACTTTTGTTGATCCCTAGCGTTGTTAGCTGTGTCAACAAATTTAGATCTTCTTGTGCCTCATTAAACATGATATCTGTTAATTGTTGTTGTAACGTTTTTTATTTTGTTTTGTTGTCTATATCTTCATGTGTAGACATCTGTTGTAATGCAGGATTTGGTTGGGTTGATTGATGTTGTTACAAATGTTGAGTTTTCATTGTGCATTATAGGTGTTGTCATAAATATAGTTGTACTATTGGTTCAAAGACCATTTCCTTTACTTATTTTGGGGTGTTATTATTGAATGTTTCATCATGTAACTCCTTTGTAATATAATTATGAATTGTACATAATATTTAAATAGTAATCATATATATATGCTTTCATAATTTAGTAGATGCTACCCAAAGACTACGTATTATTCCAAATATAAAAACTTACAAACCATGCAAAATAAACTACGGATTTAATTAAATCATTCAAAATAAGCATTTTTCGATCATGCCAGAACAAAAGCATAAACACATTGTGCTTTTCGCCATTCTCCCAACTGTTAATCCTTAAGTTCATAAACAACCATTTATTTTTGTCAGACCATGTTTGATTTACATGAATGTAATCAAATCTTTAAATTCACGATTTTTTTGAATCTGATTGTTTACTTCCATTAACATTTGCATGATATGCTGAACTCTTTCAATGTCACGTTGTTGAAGCCTGATTATGTTGTCTATAGCAACTTCTTTGGTTGGGCTGAATGGTATGGCACGTAATCGAGCAATTAACGTTTCTCTTCTTCTGGCGTTATATTTGTATTGAGACTATGTAGTCAAATTTAAACGAGACAATTTTAGCTCTTCTTGCGTTTCTTGTCGTATTTCTAACACGATATGATGAGTTAGTGGTGAAAGTGAGTATGATGCCTCTTTAAGGTGTTTTTGTTTATGTGTTTAACTTTTGATTAAAATGAGAGTGACTATGTTTAGTAGTGTATAAATAACGGAGTCTATATATAATTATTTATATGAAATTAAATATGATTTATTAGTAGGGTTATTTAGATGGCAATCGGTGTATGGTCGTGTATGCATTTACGTGTATGTATTATCATTAATTTACACGTGTAGTGTTTGCTTTGCTGGTGGAAATGATATCGATTCTGATGCTGCATGTTGTGTGTATGGTTTGAAACTTCTGATGTGATTTTTATAGTAAATATGTTAAATAATCATAATACTTATATTTTGAATAATATACAATGTATCAACTTTTTTACTAGAAACTTATAGTAAAGGTATATATTTTTTTTATAATTTTTATCTTTCAACATGCGATTTATTAGAATGTTCATAATGTTTTTTATATTTTGTTATATGGTTTTATAAATGATGTTTGTATACAAATATTTTATATTGTATCAGTAAACATAACACATCAGAATAAACAACTTATGTAACAAATTGATTTTAACTATTATATGATAGGCATAAAATCGATGAAACTTAAACATGATACTATGTTGCTTGGTAGAAAAAAATCAAACAAGAAATATTAGACGAACTCATTAAACATCAATATTAATCATAAACCATTTACATTGATTCGTCTTAGAAACCACATTGTTGTTGCTTGGTGAAAACATAGATAAACTAGAAATATTAAACAACAATAGAAATTATAATCCATTAGACATTATTATAATTCAAAACAAAAAGCTTTCACCAAAGTCGTATTCACATTTCTATGATTTCCTTGAGCATGTCCATTTTTTGATTCACAAGTACCCTCATCTTCATCAGCATATCTGTAAGTTTTGTCATCTTCTTACAATCTTTTTCGTTTAGCAGAACAAGGTATAGGTGTGCGTACTGATGGAGTCTGATAAGTGGTAACTTTAGAATTTCTTCAATACTTTCTTATCTTTGATCTCCATCTACCAACAATTCCCTTAGAAGGGTTGTTATACGATTAATAGTCTTCCTATCATCATCAATCTCTTTGGTAAGTTGATCAATAATTTGTTGCTTTAGAGCCATTGTATTTTATGATAATTCTATAGCAATAAAGTAGGGTTTTTATTTTATTTTGTTTAGATTCTAATCCAGTGTGTGTTGCGTATATATAATGGTTGTGAAAGTAAGTTGGATGGTTTATTTTTAAAACCGTTTGACACGTTTTGAAGAATGTGAAATGTTAATTAAATGTAAAATATGATTAGTGTCGTTTTGTAATCATTTTTATTTTTAATTTTTTTTTGAACTTACATTTTTATTTTTAATATACTCCGTATTAAACATTGTAGTAGTTATAACTGTTGTTGATGTGACGTGACTCTTCTTTTAGACGCTATTGTACACGTTATTTTGGTAAAAGTCATCTTCAAATCTTATGATATATTCATCGAACAAAACTCATTTTAATAAGTTATTAATGTACACTTTTTAACTTCTGATGCTATTTAGTTATATTTTTATATATCAGAAATGCGTTGACATTAAGCACTTCAAACAATTTCATAGAATAGTCTTAAATTTAATATGTTATATGTTTTCACTTACATTAGAATTAATTATTTTATAACTTTTTTAATATTGTATTTTTTTTAATTCTTATAACATAAGTAATAAATAAAAATAACTCATTTAAATTATATTCATTTGATACTTCAAAAATAAAGCATACATCATGAAAAATTAGAGAAACATATTCAAGAAACATAACTATTGATAGCGGCGAATAATTAACAAACAAACACAATAATTATTAGATCCATGCCATATTACACATATTCTTCATATGTTCACAGAAAATATGCTTAAGATTCAGATGTTCTGATATGTCTTTCATAATCTCCATTGGATCTGTAAGGGATTTCAGTTCTTCCTCTCTAATTTTGATCAAGAAGGCTTTTGTTTTGTTACTCACGTCTGAGACTTTTACCTTTTCGAGAGACTGAATGAAAGACTGTCTCCCTTTTCCATTTTTAATCATTTCTTCAATGATGTTAGTCACGGATGTTGAGATCTGCATTTCCATGTCTGCTTCATGGTTTACTTGATCGAGCATCTTGAGTTTGAATGATATGTCGTTTGCCATTTTTTAGTTGGAAGATAATGTTGTTTTATGGTTTATATTTTGTTTATAAGTTCAGTCTAAAATTTCTATGTTGAATGATAGTATATATAGGCGAGTTTGTTGGTCGTTTTTATATTTAGAATATGCAATATATGTAAAAGTAGTTTATGAGGCTTTCCTGTTGTATCCGATACCGATTCTGGTAGTTGATGATGGATTATTGGCCCAAATTCAAATAATGTGGCAAAGTATTAGCTCAATCCATACTTAACTTTTAAATGGTTTGGGCTCATAGAAAATCACATTTTATAGTTTGGTAGCTTTTTTTGGACTGACAAGAGGGTTTGATGATAAAAAATTAATCCTAGGTGGGGGGTAGGATTTAGATGGGATTTAGTATTATGTAATTAAGCATTAATTTTATTTCTCAAAGTTTTTTTAGCCACAAAAATTTGATTGTTCATTTATTTTTATGACAGGTTTTTAATTTTTATAATATATGTTATTTCAAATGTATTTAAAAAAATACTATATTTGTGTAATAATTTTTTTTTCCCACTTACTTTTTTCAAAACCTACATTAAATCTTAATTCAAATCTAGATCCAATTCTTAATCATAAGCCCATCTACAACCAAAAGGGCCTAAAATTGCCCGTTTCACCGAACGGATTTAATGCTAGTTGCTATATGTTACCATCAAGTTAAGACTTTAAGGACTTAATATGATATAAGAAAAAAAACATAAGGTGACTTTTGATAAGCACCTAAAATTGGGTTAGCTCACCCACGTGAATTATAAAGGGTGGTTATGATTTTTTTTATTTTATTTTTCCTAATTTTAAGCCTGTTTCCTGAGTATGAAAAGCCAGCTTATATAAAAATTGATATTTTTAAGCAAGTAAACATATGTTTAAGAAAATGATAATCAATTTCATTAGTGAATTTGCATATTTTATTATTAATTGCAATATCATTTGCGATTTTGCGGTTGCCGTCTATTTTGTATAAATGTATAATACTATTAAACAACGGCTGAATAAAACAATATTTATAAGTTTATATGAACGGGAAATCATGATTTGGAGACACAATATATTTATTACTAACAACAGCTCATGACATAGGAAGACCCCGTTACCACTCACACGTTAAGAAACACATGTTCTTTATATATATTCTTTAAATAACAAAAACTTGTAAGTGGACCGACTCATATCATTACGTGTTGTTGACACACCGTCCAAAATCACACTTCTAAATGTTTGTGAACTTGTTGGCTTTTTTATTTACTTGATCTTAAACAAAA
The DNA here is from genome assembly GCA_026074375.1 of Tanacetum coccineum. Taxonomy (NCBI): domain Eukaryota; kingdom Viridiplantae; phylum Streptophyta; class Magnoliopsida; order Asterales; family Asteraceae; genus Tanacetum; species Tanacetum coccineum. Next base: position 45,195 of record BQNB010027847.1, read on the forward strand.
TGGGTAGATTCCATAGAAAAATACGTTTTGTTCAACTTACAATCAAAATATCACTTATATCTATATTATCTATAAATCATTTCACTACAATTCTTGAAAACTAAAAACTTAAAACTTAAAACTTAAACAATTAATGCTGAAACGCATATAACAGTTATACACTTAAAAAATCATCCTCATGATTTCGGTAAGCATATATTTGAAACATTCAAATCAAATTTTAATACCTTTAAAACTTAATTTCATGATTGACTCATCTATAGAAACATTCAAATCAAATTTTATCACCAAAGGGTTTTGAGGACCCTATATAAACAACCATTCTCATTCACTTTTCACAAACATTCTAACTCGCTGGATTCTTCCACTACTACCGACAACCACATCACCACCACAAGAATCTTCATGTTTTATAGCCGTCACTTATATCGTTGTTGCCGTCTTGCCTCGCCGGAAAAAACAGGTTATATAATATTTTTTACGACAATGACGGTATTTTTAATATATTTATAATATTTTTTTTAGATAGATTCATAAGTTTTATAGATCTATAGCTTTTATTTCTATATGTACGCTTTTTAATCTTTTTTTTACGTTTTTCCTAACAGCCGCAGCTAGTCGGAAAAAAATCTGCTCGCCGGAAAATCCAACTACTCGCCGGAAAACCTAGCTGCTCGACGGAAAATCAGGCCGCCGTGTGAAAACGTTGATGCTTGCCAGAAAGCGCTACTGTCTCGCTGGAATAAAGTATTTGTATGTTCTTGTAAAAATTGTTATAAAGTTTGTTGTATAAATGTTGTAACTATGCTGTGTAAAATTTGTAGTAAGTTGTCTTTTAGAGTAAGTTGACTTTTGTTAGTAAGTTGACTGGACTGAAATATACGATTGAAAGATATGGTAGTAAGTTGACTGGACTGAAATATTCGATCAATAAAATATATGGCTGGACTGAAATATACGATTGAAAGATATGGTCAGTAAGTTGACTTTTGTTCACTGAAATGATAGTAAAGTGTGGTGAATTTGTATTTATTGTGTTTTTATTTTTTATAATTTGGGTATATTTTGTATGATTATTAAGTAGTAAACAATGCATTTATTATGATTCAAACATATATTGTTTTCAAAGTCTTATTTACGAATAATTTATTGTGATTGAAACATGCGAAAGATTTTGGGTATATTTGGTATGATTATTAAGTAGTAAACAATGCATTTATTATGATTGAAACATATATTGTTTTTCAAAATATATGCATCATAAGTAACTTATAAAATTGTCAAAGTTTAATATGTATTTGAAAGAAAAAAAAATTTCCAAAACGTGAACATGTATAAAATAATTTATAAAATTACCAAAAAAACGTTTCAAATTTAAAAAATATGACAGCAAAAACTCATGACATACAAAGTGATTGTAAATAACCTTAAAATCTGAAACAAAATATACGCTAAATAATCCAGCAAAAACATGACCCGCGCAACGCACGGGCCGCAGTTCCACTTGTTAGGATAATATAGTAGAACAAAGTCAATTTCAACAAATTAAGAAAATACATAGTAAAACAAACACGTATTTAACTACTTGGGTGATAATAAATAACGGATGTACCAAATAGTTTTACGCGACGAGTAACGTACGTTGTTATTTATTATCTCGTAATTAATGTAATATTTTATTTTCAGTTTTAGTACATGTTTTTATATGTTTTTTATTAACGTTAAGAATTTTTTTCTGCAGTTGAATTATCGCATGTTACAACCGCTTGCAATTACATTTTGATCTTTTCACATTCTATTTTGAACGTTACACAAAAAACTTACCACAATATCGCATATCGTTAATTATCGGCCGCTAGGAATTTCTGCCGCTATGCGCGGGTACTCGCCTAGTTTCTTTAATATACAGGATTAGATGTTTATATAAAGTAAGTAAAACGTAATTAATAAATGTTTTAGGATGGTTGTGTTGTTTGGTTTCTTGTATCAAATGATAAGGACTTAAATGAATGATTAAGAATCAAGAAGCTTTTGTAACACTCAAACAAACCATGTGAATGTGTGCTTACTGTGTGAAACAGTGTGTGTAAAATAACGTGAGAGGATGTCCATCTCAAAGTTGTGTGTGATGTCTTCTATTTATACAGAGACGTTTAGGATTTAAAGGTAAACTTTTGATGGATGGTCAATGGCTATGGGAAGGTCACACGTTGTTCATCTGATGAGCAGACAGGGAGGACATAAGGCCTCTCCTTATTGGCTAGTACATGAATGTAACCTGGGATTATAGATGGCCCGGTCAAATGTTGATTGATGGGTCTTTGTAGTGGGCTTGACTCGTGCGTGTGATTAGTGAGCTTGGGCCACTAATATTGTTACATTATCAAGTCCCCCCCCCCCTCAGTTTAGTGTTATATCATGTACAAGTGATATGATGTTGGGCTAATAAGCAAGTCCTCCTATTTTGCGCCAAGCTACCAGGGTTCTTTTTCATGTCGTATCCTTCCAGGCCATGTCATGCTTGACTTGTAATGATGATCATAATGCAAGTTGTAGTCCATACGTAGCGTCTGAGTTGTTTCTAGAATAAGGCAACATTTGTGTAGAGTTTTATGTAGAGTTTCGTCAAGTCTTGGCTTAGCAACGCCTTGTAAATACATGTAATTTTGTGAATGATTAGCTTGCCACCAGAAAAATATCCCCCATTATCCAATACCGTGTTTTTCATACCCTTCGCCTCTCATTACAACCCTTTGTAAAGCCCTCTTTAATAGTGGTTTCTAGGTGCTTACGCCAAAGTGGTGAAGGTTTGATTCTTTACCTAGCTTATGGGAATCTACATGCTATGTCGGGTAATGAGTGAAATTTTCCCGTTACCTATTATGTTATATATATTCCATACACCCGAGAGATATGAGCATCCAAACACTTATGTGAGGTGCTAGTGTATAAGTCTGTGCTCTTTAAACTGGTAAAAGTGTATTGTCAAACCGGTTTTGCTATAAATTAGTTTTATTTTATAAGTTAAATGCCATCGACTTTACTATTTACTAGGTAGAAAAGCTCATTTGCTTGAGGACAAGCAAATCCCAAGCGTAGGCATATTTGATGAGGTGTAAAATTATACACTTTTTCGGGGTTATTTAACCCCTAATATCATGCAAATATGTTTGTTTATTGCATTAAATTCTTTCTTTTAGTGTTTTAGATACTTAAGAAGCATATGGATGGAATACATGTGACTTGGGCTCGATTTTGAGAAGAAACGGAGGAAAAAGACAAGTTTCAGCTTTGTGACCACTTTTATAGACGCATTCACAAAAGTGTCTACAAAGTGCTAAAGAAAATACAAGTTTAACGGCTCAGTAAATCCCAACAGGCTAACTGATGGCGTCATGGCAACAAGGCGACGGCGTCACAACCTTTGGTGACGCCGTCAAAATAAGGCAGTGGAAGAAACCCTAATCCGAGATCGACGAGGTGACGATGTCACGAGCATAATCGGACGCCGTCACGGCCCAAACTCTTTATATATAGTTTTGCGTTATTTTCATAGTTTCGTGTAGAAACTTTGGAAGTCTTTTAGAGCTGATACTAAAGACGATTTTTAGGGCTTTTATTCCATTGGTAACTCATATACTCACATGTTTCATTAAGTTAATTAATTCATTCTTTATCATTCAATTAAGATGTCTTTCTATTGTTTGATTATGTGCTTTTATTTTCTTCTTGTTAACATGTTAGGCTAAATTAATTAGTGTTTGCATAGGATTGCATGTAACATAGTTGTAATATTTAATTGATTATTTCTTGTTAGTGGTGTGCACGTTATGCGGTACTAGTTACATAACCGTAGAGTAGCAAGACGTCTATTGAAACGTGACTACTTAAATGAAGCCTCAAGTTTGGTAGATATTTAGATGAGCACTTAATGCACGTGATTTAACTATTGGGTAGGAAGAGTATTTTTAGGACATGCTTACTTAGCTGACCACGTAGATATGTTTCTAACCAACTCGCAATTGAATTAGGGGAATACTTCACATTGCACCAGAAAGGGCGTGACAACGCTGTTAGTGCAAATATTACGATATTTAATCTATACATTCTCTTTGCGTTTTGGTGATGACAAACATGTAACTTATAACACATAACGTAAAGTGATCAAGTTGCTCGTTATCATAAATCATCAATGCATTCATACGTCAACATCTCACGATGTCTCAAGTATGCTTCAACAACAAATATAAGTTTGCACCCAACGTAAATCACTAAAGGTATAAACAAACAGACTTTAAATTTGTTGGATGATCAAAGAAATATTTTTTGTTCTAAACTTTACATTTTTTATAAATGTAACAAAACATTTTTACAAAAATAATTAGACAAAATATTTTTGTAATTATAAGAAATGTTTTAATTTAAATATATATTTGAATTCAGTTTTTCCCCCTAAATCAGTAAAAACTACCCTAGAAAACATTTCCTCATAAAAGGACAAAATCAGGAGCGTCTTTCAGTAGGCGGCCCCCTGATTGATAAGGGGGTCGGCCGTGTAAAGATAAGGGGGCCGACAATATTTAAAGGGGTCGGCCATGTATTTTGCTCAAGACTTTGCCTATAAATAGTGGACTGTTCTCACATATTTTACACACTTTTTCACACATTTTTTCTCTGATCTAAATCTCCCATTTTCTTTGATCACTTAACTTATTACAAGTTTATTTAAATGTGATCCAGTTAACCATCCATTCAAGTGCAAGAGAAGAACTCTCGTCATCGTCAAGATTTATGTAGTTTAGTTAGTGCATTCGTGACATGTGTTACACTCACGATGTATACCAAACTTGTGTAATAGTTAGATCAGGTGATCATGATAGTATTTAGGTGAGGTAAATACTTGTAAGGGTGGTTAGTATTTTAGGCCTCAAAATACGAGTGTATGTGGTAGATCGGTTCTAGCTAAGATTAAAACTCGACATTTAGCTTAGTGTCAAAAAAGAATGTAAGCGACGCGATTTATGTGTTTAGGCCTTAAAACACAAGGTTTGTTATGCTGGGCCACAAAACATAACGGGTTTGGTTGTACCCGAAGAAGAACTCGACATTTGGCTTAGTGTCGGAAATTGGTGTAAGCTACTTGTGTATGGTTTTCTCCGGCTAAAGGGAGCTTGTTGACTAGTGAAGTAACTCTCGAGTTGGATACTCCGAGAATAGAGTAGGGCGAAGGGGAGCTTCGTGACCGAATGATGAGGTGTCATTTTATACACTTTTTGGGGTCATTTAACCCCTTAAATCATGCAAATATGCCCAGATTATGTGCTTAATCGTTTGTTTTCATGTTTTTAGCACTTGGATGACATTTAGAGGAATTACACGTGACTTGGGATCAATTGGAGAAGAAACGGACAAGACTACGACTCTACACCAACTACTTTGAAGAAAAGCATACAGTGCGTGGAGACGGCGTTGCCATTTACAAGCGACGGCGTCAAAGTTATCAAGTGACGGCGTCATGGAAATCTAGACTGCGTCAGAACGAAGCCGACTTAAAAACCCTAGAAGACCATTGCGGCACGACGGCGTCAAGAACATAAAGCGACGCCGTCGCGCTTGTTTTCTTATATATACAAATCCGTTTTTAGGGTTTTTGTGTGTAACTTTTGAGAGACGAACCTTAGTTTTAGAAGACGACTTTGGCAGCCTTTAGGCTCGTTTTTAGGGTGTCAAAACTCTCTTGTAACAGCCTCAACTGCATGATTTAATCAAGTGAAGTTCATTTATCCTTTATCACTTAATATGTCTATGTGTTTTGTGATGAATTCTTGTTCTTCTCTTTTATTTTCCATGCAAGGCTAGATCTATTAGTATTTACTTATGATTGCATGAAACTTAGATTGTAGATCCTTTTAATGTTGCTTCTTGTGATGGATGTGCGCGTTATGCTTTAGAAAACTAGCCATAAGATACTAAATTGGCATAGACGTCTAGGGAAATGCGAGTGTGTAGAAAGGATACCATCGGTAACAGTATTCATACTACCTTACCCCTAATATGGTTGATCCCTCTTAAGATATTTCAATTGCATTTAATATACTCTTAGAGGCCTTGTAATAGTCTTCATACTACCTTACTTGTGCGTTGCCTTAACGGAATATTAAATAGACGGCGGGTTCGTGTAATTCGTTCATGACTTACGAAATACTAACACAGATCATCACAAGTGTGACAAAGCAACAAGATTATGAGAATCAATCTGAGTAGTAGTGCATGATTAAGTAAATACGTTCGTTTATCATATAAGTTATCACCAACGTAGTTTAGATTTATTTTATTAATTATTAGTTTAATCAAACCAACCTCTCAAACCATGATATTTACTTGCTTTTATAAAAACATAAAAATACAAAAAGAATCTTCTCTCAACCTCGTAGACCACTGTTAGATTTTGATCGAGCTTTTCCAACTTATTCCTCTAGAGAACGATAACAACCCTCGAGTCTTGTCTATACTACACTACAACGGTTAGATACTCTGCCTAGGGAGTTGTAAAACTTCTTGTGAAGTCTTATGACGATCACACCAAGTTTTTGGCGCCGCTGCCGGGGAATAGTTAGATTTTGACCTTTGTTTAACTTAGGTCTACTCGCTTGATTCCTATCAAGTGAGAATTTTATTTTCAGTATATTAGCTTTCTTGTAGTCTATCTTTTTCTTCGTATCCATCTATTTTGTAATCCCTAACCATGACATGTAGTACCACCAAGAAATTAACAGAACCCCTCGATGAACCCTAAAGAGAGTTTTGCAGGCTCAGAATAGCCTCTTGGCGCCAGCAGCCGAACGAATCATTAGCCATAGCAGGAAGAAATCTCTTCGATGATGAAGCGTCTTCTTCCAATAACACTAGAACTAAACCATTAATCTCTTCCAAAACCTTGCGGGAACACTCCCTTCCCAGCCCTGCCGGTTTTTAAAATCCTATTATCCTTCCCGCTAAAAAAATAGGAAGAATCGTTAAGTCACGCGATATCTTGCTAATTCAAGGAACATGCACGTTCCAAGGATTAAAAAGCGAAAACCCTCTCGAGCATATCAAACACTACTTGAGTATCGTGGACAACATATTGGCTGACGGGGCCACCAGGGACACGTCTAGGCTACATTTCTTTCACCTCTCCCTCAAAGGAAAAGCAAAAGAATGGTTTGACAGAACGCCTCCCACCCAAATCACAACATGGGATCAAATTGTGACGCGATTCCTTGATTACTTCTTCCCTATAGGTCGTACCTCAATTCTCCGAGATATGATCCTCCGATTCAAACAAGGAACTAACAAACCCATCAAAAGCACCTGGATTCGATTCTAATACTTAATCAATCAGGTCCCTCACCATGGAATACAAAAATGGCTTCTAGTTCAGTATCTTCGGAAGACCGAGGGAAACTTAACCAATTTACCCATTTCCGTTTCAGCTCCCTTACTAAAGAAGAAGGTTGGAACCGAATAGAAGAATATGTCCAGTATCAAGACGACTTATGAGATGACCCACCCCCACCTAGGAACGTCTCCTCAATCTCAGAGATAATAAGACCCACATTCAAAAAACGTCTAGAAAGGGTCTGCAAATAAATATTTTACCTTACGACGCCCATGCAAAAGAAAAGCCTGAAAAACCCATATCTCATCTGTGACATCTGCGGAGGCGCTCACAAAGCCGACGAATGTGAACACGGCAAGCCACCCGAACAAGTATGTTTATCCGGAGGGGACATCTATGACGATCCCTCCCTTTTAAGGTTTTATCATAACGACGACGTCCCGCCATGGGGGAACAACCAACGAAAAGGAGTAGGAGAGAGCGGCCTTGGTTAGGTCATCCGAAGTAAATTTGAGGATGAGCTATCCGGCTTTATGCTCGAAAAAAAATTCCACATAAAAGAATTAGGAGAGAAGCTTAACCAACATCGTAACAGAATACGCAAACAACTCTCTCAAATCCTTTCTGCAATCGAAAAAAAAAACTGAACCAGATGTACCAACTTTTGCTATCACAACCAGGTCTCAAACTAGCACCCGTAACCCCCCTTACCCAATTCCACCAAAACCGATGACTGTCGACCACGCTGAAGGGACCGTCAGAAAAGAAGGGCCCGAAGTTGAAGAACCAAGCATCGTGCAGGATGGGGAAGACCCCCAGTCAATCACCTTCTACCATCCCTCTAAGTCGTCCAATGTACCTTTTCCCTCTCGATTGAAGAAACAGAAAAAGGACGATGATGATGAATGACTCTAGTCTATCTTCAAACAAATTCATATTAATCTAACGTTTCTGGAAGCCATGATCCATATGTCAAAAGGAGCCAAGGTTCTCAAAGACCTTCTTTCGCATAAGGATAAACTCGAAAAAGCAGCCTCTTCGGTCAAACTTAATGAAGAATTCTCAGCTGTCATCCAGCGAAGCTTACCCCAAAAGGAAGGAGACCCATGGAGTTTCACACTATTATGTCTTATCGGACCCTTGACAGTGAAAACTGATCTAGCCGATTTAGGGGCAAGTATCAACCTTATGCCACATTCTCTCTTTCGGCGATTGGGCATTTTTAAGCTGAAACAAACTCGGATGAGTATTCAGCTGGCCGATCGATCCATTAAATATCCCGTCGGGGTATGTGAGAATATTTTATTCAAGATAAACAAATTCATCTTCCCAGTTAATTTCGTAGTCTTGGAGATGGACGAAGACGAATTAGTACCGATCATCTTGGGATGGCCCTTCCTCGCTACCGCTCGAGCTGTAATTGACGTTCACGAAGGGAGGCTAAGCCTGAGAGTCGGTAATGAAACCGTCACCTTCAACATTGGAAAGTCAATGAAATCCAAATGTTCTTGTGATGACTATCTATACTAAGCCTATCATACGGTGAAGCTCATCCGAGAACAGTGGGTAGACACCGTCGACCACGACGAAGAATGGATAAAAACTGAAGAAGGAAGAGATTTAGACGAGGTACGAGCGGTTTCTTTCTACCCCAAGGCGGAACCAGTCGAGCCACTCGAGTGGAAAGCCCCAAAAAATTGATTAAAACCCTCAAGCGTCAATACACCTAAACTGGAGCTGAAAGAGCTACCCGGACACCTCGTATATGCCTTTCTGCAAGAGGACAACCAACTCCTAGTAGTTATCTCTTCTGCATTATCCGCCACCGAGAAGGCTAAGCTTCTCGAGGTTATAAGGAACCATAAAGGAGCCCTCGCCTAGAGCATAGCGGACATAAAAGGGATCGACTTTTCAGACAGCGCCTCCGAGGCCTAGAAGCAAAAAGGCGGACAAAAGAAAGGATCGAACTTTTCACTTGAGTACTTACTAAAATCCTCATGGAAGACAGAGTACAAGCCAAGTAGCTCCAGCCTCCAACGACGGTGTGAAACCAAAACATTAAGAGGAGGCATAAAGAAGAGAAGATCATAAAACTCTTATGCCAGATTAATCTAACCCGATTTTTGCATGAAAGTCCTGGGTTAGCCTCCCTAGTTCATGTTTCCCAAAGAAAGAGGGATGACCTGTTAGTCAAGAACGAGAGAAATAACGAGCTAATTCCTCCAAAAGTAACACAGGCCACACGGATGGCGCGTGTGCATCGAACTAAACGTAAACTAAAACATTGCGAACCAACGAAAAAAATCCATTTCATTCTCCATACAATTTACAATGAAACCGTGGGACATATTTTTATTGACTGGAAAATAACGAGGCGGTGGTGGGGTGGTAGTAGTAATATGATATTATACAAAAATAATCCAACCAAGTGTCCAGCCCCAAAGACGGGTGAACCAAAACATTAAGGAGGCAGTAAAGAAGGAAGTCATAAAACTCCTTGATGCCAGATTAATCTACCCGATTTCTGATAGTCCCTGGTTTAGCCCTGTTCAGGTCGTCCCAAAGAAAGGAGAGATGACTGTAGTCAAGAACGAGAAAAACGAGCTAATTCCTCAAAGAACAGGCATCGGATGGCACATGTGCATCGACTATAGTAAACTAAACAATGCGACCTAAAAAAATACATTTCCCCTCCCATTCATCGACCAGATGCTTAAACGGTTAGTCGGGCATGAATACTATTGTTTTCTAGATGGGTTCTTAGGGTATTTCCATATCCCTATCGCCCCAGAAGACCAAAAAAAGACTACATTCACTTGCCAATATGGCACCTTCGCATATAAACAAATGCCATTTGGATTATGCAACGCTCCGACAACTTTTCAACGCTGCATGATGGCCATATTCCATGAACTGATCGAGGATAGCATGGAAGTATTTATGGACGATTTCCCCTTCTTCGGTTGTTCCTTCAACCTCTACCTCCAAAACCTAAAGAAAATGCCGAAGAGATGTGAGGAGACCAACCTTGCATGCAAAGAATTTATATATAAACAAATTCCTCACTACCATTTTATTTACCTATAAATACCACTTAAACTTCAACATTTTTAAACACAACTTTAAATTATATACTCTCTACTCTCATTATTATTTTTACACACACAATGTCTAAACAAAATACTCCCCGAAACACAAACCATCAACAATGAAGAACAATCCGAGGCTCTACCCTGACTCTAGACGGAACATTCGATCTCCGAAATACTACATCGGCAACCCAAGAACCACAACGAATCAACTTCACACCACCACAATTGGTTTACTCAAACCAACCATACTACCACAAACCATAAAATAACCCGCCATTCGTACCTCCACAACAACAAAATGTGTTCAACCCATACATACAACCAAATAACATGTATGGCCACTACGAATACGGTTCACAACATACTATTGGCAGCTCTTCATCTCAACCTAACCTTTTTGGCTCTTCATCTCAACATAACCCTTTTGGTTCTTCATCTTAACTCAACGTTGGCTGTTATTCATCTCCCATATGACGTTTGAGTTTAGATGATGATGACTTTACTGAAATGTACTCCCATCAGTTTTCGGAGTCGTTTCGTGAGGAACAGTCCCCCGTTAAAGAAGTGGAAGAGATCGAAGTCCCGGACTCGAAGAAGAAGTCAAACCGAAGACGCCAAACGGCCCTGACGAAAAAGCCGCAGAACAAAAAAGGCGAGGACCAACATTGTTATCCATAGACCCCTTGAGGAAGAGACTGCATTGTGCAAAGGTTGGCTTCGTACATCCGAATATAGCGTTGTGGGTAATGCGAGAAAGGAGATGGGGTTTTGGGTTGAGGTTCTTAAGCACATGCATGCGACTTGTCCGATCACCAAACGTCGGACATACGATATGGTTAACGTAAAATGGAAGACCGTGCGTCCAAAAGTTGCTAGTTTTTGTGGTGTGTACGCTAACACTATTCGGACATACACTAGTGGAGCAGGCGGCGCGAATTATCTTCAAAGGGCATTGACAGATTATCAAGTTCAATATATAGTTCCATTTACACTTCTTCATCGTCGAGAGGTGTTAAAACAACGTGATAAATTGAATAGCAGAGAAGTTTCAGAGTATTTGCAAGAATGGAAGGAGAAAAAGAACAAGGGATACAAGTCAAGCGGCTCTAGTTCGGTCAACACGAAGGAGTCGGGAGAAGGAAGAATCAATTTGAATACCATAGTGGGGGATAGGAAGATGAAGTGAAGGAAGTTCGTCAAAGTCGTCCTATCGGCAAAGACCAAGCAAAAAGGAAAGCAAAAGCGGGGTCGTCGTTGGCAGGTTCAACAAATGCCTTTGATGTGAAATCGTTGGCCAAGATGATGGCCAATGAGTATGTAATGGCCAGCGACCCGTACAACGTTCAAAAGAGCCAAGAAATGTTGGAGTTATTGCGGATAAAAAACAGGAGCTGGAACTCAGGGTTGAGGAGCTGGAAATCTGACATTTGGAGAACCGTCAAAGAGATGAAGCGTTATATTTGTCGACTACCGATGAAGAGTTGAAGGCGATACCCAGGAAGAGGCTATTCAGTTGATTATACGTTTTAATCTATCTATATAATGTTTACGTTTTATTT
>BQNB010027848.1:14276-25816 GCA_026074375.1 Tanacetum coccineum
AAATACACCAAAATTTAGAAAGACAAACTAGCCAATTCGCAGTTGCTGAATAAACTAACCCTATAAATAGTCAGCATAATAAATACTCAGACTTTCGACCAAATTAAGATTTGCAAAGAATCACACTCTACACACGAATAACTCCACATGGGTATGAAAAAATTTGAATCTATAAAAAAAAACTACTTCCAACCCAACAAGGCATGTTATGAATGGTCTCACTAACAGCAAGCCAATTGAGAACAAAATAACATAATAAATAGCTACCATTAAAACTATTCAAGTTATCAGCAAAATCAAGATTCATAAAGAATCCTACTCACATCACAAATAAATTAACATGGGTGTGATATAAATTAAAAAAAATTACCAGATGAAAACAAAATACCAAATATTCAAATTAACAGCAAAAACAAGATTCACAAACAATCACACTCTAAACACAAATAAATAAACATAAGTATTAGAAAAATCAAATCTTTGAAACCAAAAAAAAAACACTAGACATATTATGAACTTATAACAGCAAACTAAATGACACAATCACACAAATCGACTGAAACACAGTCAACAACACCTAATCCCACCGGAGCGGGATATTGGGGAGGCGGGACCCCAACCGACGATAGTGAGACTGCTTCTAGAAAGACCTCCGGCAAGAGGTTTATATCTATATACAAATCAAATTGATTAATACTTAAATTGTCCACAAAACAAAGTTTCATAAAAAAATCCAATCTTTTTAAAGAAAAAAAAACTATTTACAATTAAATAAGTAATATAAAGATCATACATAGGGTTCAACGGGTTGTGCAAAGTAATTTTTCGACCCCTAAGACACAAAACTTTTTTTTTAGTAGGATTGGTTTTGCCATCCAAAAAGGGGTTGCGGCGCAGCTTGTTGCTCGTTTGCCCGCCATCTTATTGTAAGAAAATTCATTGCACTCAGCTCACATCACATCTGCCTTCACTCTAAACCCACTCTGTCCGACTGCGAGGATACTGCAATACACACAAAGATCATCACACGTTGCACAATTAGCACGCAACATCAAACATCATATTACAACACACACATAGCTCAGCTACTGTACATACTTAATTCCTCAGCGTCATCGTGTCGATTACAGAACGCGCTCCATCTTCTCACACAACTGCAAAGCACACTCACTGCGCTTACCCCCGTCACCAAAGAAAGTCAACAGCACGATGAAGCACACACACAATACACACATCTGACAACCTCTCATGAAAGTCACACGTGATCTCCATTGACTTCTTCGATGTCCTCGAGCGATTTGTACCACACGCGAGCGCGATCACTGCAATACGTCACGCCAGCGACTCATATAGACTCTCTCTCGTCAACAAAATGCAACTAGCGCGGTTATCCGAGCGCGAAATCTAACAAATCCCACTGACATGTTTCACAGCTATGGAGCGCGACACTACTAACATGACTCGGTATTCTCTAGAGGCAACACTGCTAACCCCATCCTATACTTTAACCGAGCGAACCGAATCACTTCCCACACTGCCAAAAGTCTAGCGCTAACGCCCAACAATGGTGGACTGCTTCCACAGCTATTTCCGCTGCTATGAGCCGATCATTCGCAGTGCCGTGTGAGGCAGTAGAGACCTTTAGAGCCTGGTCTCATACCAGAGGTTAGCCCGGTTGAGTAACGCGGTTGTCCGCTGCGAGCACGTCAGCATCAGATATCCCTAATTGATAACCTCACAGTGCGAGACTGCATTCTCAGGATAGCTGAGATACTATCTTTTTAGTGCGAGCTGACAACAGGCTCCACCACACTTGACAGAGTCTGCGACGGGAATTCTCTATAGCGGGTCTTACACACAACCAGCCTTGTCGGAGAGAGGTGGTCGAGGATTCTCAAGTCTTCGAACAGAGGAGCGGCACGTTAGTATCAGTAGGAGGCAGATGGTGCACGGCAACAGCAATTTTAGCTACAAGTACTTATTAAGTTTTCCTGCCTCATATTGTCATCTCGGCTTCAAGTATGAGTGAGAGCGATAACGTCACGTCACTATATATCTCTCTATATGATGAGTAGTCTCTTAGTCTTTGCGGTCACCACAACTCACAGTCATCTAAACATACTGCTTCTAAGTGCGTAGGATCCACATGTCTACATCACACAACGAGAATCTCTCACCATCTCGTTCCTTCAGCTCTACTCAAGACATTGAGGAACTCCTCCTGTCTTTCTGGTATTCACGCAGTCTGTAATTGTAGACTTGTATATTATTCACAGCACTTTTTTCTTGAGTGTATTCTCTAGCGAGATGTGTTGTCATTACTAAAATGCCTTGAAAATGGTGAATGAGTTTTATGAAAAACAGTTGTAGGTCTAACTCTATTCACAATAGGACTTGAAACAATTTTAACTTTCATAGACAACATAGTCTCATGAGACTACATCTGTGCTGATCGTGTTCGAGTTCTAAAAGGATGAGAGTCTGCGAGACAAGGTTCAGTTCACTTTCTGGAGCCATAGTACTCTTATCTAACTTGGAGAGCTGACGCATTATCAACAACACATGAACGACATATGTGCTATTCTCAGAGAGCGAGAGCCTTACAGATCTCAATTATAGTTACAGAGAATAACACTATAGATAATTAATGGTGGTTTGTGTGATGTGGAATGTAGATGTGGGGGTGCAGTAGAATTGGTTGAGAACAGGACAGCGAGAATAGAAATAGTAGACTTTCGAGAGTGAGACACATCACTCTTTCTGTACGAATATTGTTTCGGCAGATAAGAGTGGAGCGCTTTCTTTCTAACAACACTTTCTCTATCGTCTACTGGCAATATTCTGTTCCTGATTGCTCCAGCACTCACTGATTATCTGTTTTATTATTATCACACAGAGTTACTACCATACTTTGTTAGTTAGATTGGGGGGGGGAGACTTATTATGTCGCATTTCACGAATTCTCATTTGTCGTCACACAGGAGAACAGAAACATTCACATCGGATCAATACTCCTTGAGAGACAGTGCAACTTGAACAAATGTAACAATCAATCAGCAGGAACAGATCCAAAAACTGAGCAGATGGCAGGAAACCATAGACACTCGCAGCTCACAAGGAGTATCTTCTATGCGCGCAGTGTCAGCGATGTAGATGAGATATTATATCACTGAGACATTCACTGACATAACGTCTCTGGTTATAGCGCAACAGCATGGAGCTATCTCAAGCATTCACTGACACCAGGGAACACTAATTTGGAAATCGGAATATTGCACACAAGGAGACGTGGAGTTCAAAAGACAGATAAGTAGCCTATCGTAGTGTTAGCGACATCTATATGGCGTGTGATATTATGTTGAGTGTACGTGGAGAAGTGTGGGCACGTCGATCACACTTTCATCTGAGCGAGCTCATCCAGCTTCACTAACTATGCTCACACGAGTATACAGGGGGTTGCACAGTGTTCGAGACACAATCTCAATTGCACACTCTATACAGTTCTTTCTAGGTATCTGGTGTACTTTAACAACTTATGATTACTCGCTTTATAACTGTTATCTCGATATGTATTAACGGAGAACCCTCACGTGCACATTTGTACAGTGCAAGAGTATGGTGTGTCATTTTTTTGTGTACACGTTTCATGTTTCATACATGGGTATTTCAGTCAGAGTACGACACAGGGCTATAGTTCACAGTTCGCGAATAGTATCTTTTTACATTGAGCGGGTGGGGGCTATATACAGTATGATTTTACGCATAGCTTTAGTGGAACTTGTGGTAGATTTCAGCATGATTTTATTTGTTATCTCGGCGGTGCAATTCAGGTGTAAGGTTTGGTATAGGTTGGGGGGGTGTATGTGGGGGGATGGAGAAAAGGGGGGTGTGTGGGGTGGGGGGTTGTTGTGTGTATGTATGTTTTTTTGGGGGGGGATTGTGTGGTTTGGTAGGGTTTATATGGGTTATGTTATTGTGGTATGTTGTGTATTTTTTTTGGTTGGTGGTGTAGGGTGGGTTTGGGGTGTGTGGGTTTGTAGTTGTGTGATTTTTTTGATTGGTAGTTATTAGTTTTGTGGTAGTGGATGGTTTTTTTTTTTGAATGTTTATAAGGGTGTTGTGTGGGTTGGTGATTGGGGGAGTTTTTGGGGAGGGGGGGGAGTGAATTGGAGGGAGATTTAGGGTGGAGGGAAGAAGTGGGGGTGAGTTTGGGTAATTAGGTAGTAGAGTGGAGGGAGGGAGTGGTGGAGGTTTTAAGAGGTTGATGTGTATGGTATAATGGGTGGTGATTAGAATGTTTGGGTTGGGTGGTGGTGATGTTGGTTGTTTGGTATTGGTTAGTTTGGGGAGGTTAGGGTGGGGTGTGGTATTTAGAGGGTGGTTTAGTTTGTTGTTTGTGTTGTTGGTTGTTTGATATTGGTGGAGTGTGGGGGAAGGAGGTGAAGGGTGATTAGAGGTTTTTATATTTGGATTAGGATGTGAAGAGTTGATGTGGATTTTATTGAAGAAGTAGGATAAGAAGATATGTTGGTGTTATTTGGGTGTTGGGGATTGAGTGGAAGGGTAAGGGTTGTTAGGTGTATTAGTATGTTAGGAGGGGTGTGATTTTGGGAGAAGAACAAGTAATTAAATGTGTGTAAAGGATACGGGGGATGTTTGTAAGAAAGGTGTTGGAGAGTGTGTGTTTGGAATGATGAGTGGAGTAGAATGAGGATATTATGGTTTTTTTGTGGGGTGGATATGGTAGAAGGTTTAAGAAATGGAGGCTTGGGTAAATCATATTTAGTTGTTGTGTTGAATTTGTGAAGAAGAAGAGTGATAAGTTGATTGGTATTAATAAAAAATGGTTTGTTTAGTGTAAGGTGTGATTGAAGGGGTTTTTATTTTGTATGATGGGGAGTAAAAGCAATAGTAATAAGTAAATGTTGAGAAATGTATTAAAATTGAATGTGATAATTTTGTTTTTGGGGGTGTGTTGATTAATGATCCAACATTTGGAAGACCGACTTTTAACATAATAGGGCAGCGATCTAAAAAAGAACGATACAACACATTAACAGAAGCATTATCCCAGACTTCAAAGAAATTATGTGATATGAGGAATCGATCAAGTTTGTTAGCTTTTTTACCTTCTCTGTCAAACCTTGTGAACCATCTACCACATATGGGTAGATCAAATAAACCTAACCGCGATATAAAGTCATTGAAAGCAGTAATTTCACTAACATAAAAAATGCAGCCCGACCTTTCATCCAGGGACGAAGCCAGGATTTGTTATTTGGGTGGGCCAAAAAAATTCAAAAAACTCTAAAACTATGTGAGACGTTCGTAATGACAATATCCAGTGAAAAGGTCGTCAAAAACCTCATTTTCAAGTTTAGTAATAATTATATAGTTGCTGGCTTGCTCGTATTTAACATTAGGTTGTTCTAGTATTTTAATTTTTAGTATTACAGATTACAAACAAATAATATGCTGGCAAAGAAAATTGGCCAACTTCTCTATATGATGTAGCCAAAAGTTCAATATAGACCCAACATTTGTCATAGACCCAATGAACCAATCATAGCCACTCATTTTTTCATCAAAAATAAAAAAACCCACTTTCCACCTCTTTTTTAAAAATTAAATATCTCACACACCGTTAATCGTTACCCAAAACAAAACATACCATCGTGACGAGAATTAAATTATCTTTCTATAGAGGGGCGACACTATATACTTTCGACGAAATTTTTTTTATGATTTTATGAAGTCATATACGATTTTATGAAATCATATATGATTTATGAAATCATATATGATTTTATGAAATCATATATGATTCGTTATACGAATCATATATGATTCGTTATACGAATCATATATGATTCGTCATACGAATCATATATGATTTTCGCAATTCGTGACTGATAACTAAATTGAAAAAGTTGTCGGAAACACAAAATCATATATGGTAATTTATTGAAATCAATTATGTAATTTTATTGAAATCATATATATCCTAATACGAATCATATATGATTCGTTATAAACAATCATATATATTTCCGCATTCGTGACTGAAAAAAAAAATCGAAAAAAAGTTCCTCGAAAGTATATCGTGTCACCCGTCTACTGAAAGATAAAAAAATACTCGTCGCGATGGTGTATTTTTTGTCGTGTGACGATTTACCGTTTGTAAGATATTTTATTTTTAAAAAAGAGGTGGAAAATGAGTTTTTTTATTTTTGATGAAAAAATGAGTGGCCAGAATTGGTTTATTGGGTCTATGACAAATGTTGGGTCTACATCGATCTTAACTCATATGATGTAAACTTGCTCAAAAAATTTGGGTGGGCCTTGGCATACCCTACTTCACACTTGGCTCCGTCCCTGCTTTCATCTCGCTTCAAACTGCATTAAAGTTACCAACTATAATTTTATAATTACATTTCTCTCGTTATAAATATAAAACGATCACCATAGAAACGTTGTAACAATCTCCGATATAATCTAATAGTAAACTGTTTTGATGGGTAAGATATCGTATGAAAATAACAACGAAAATACCATTCTTAGAGTTGAGATCAACATAGACCTAAAATTTAGTATAGACCAAATGAACGAATCCTAGTCACTCATTTTTTCATCAAAATAATAAAAACTCACTTTTCACCTCTTTTTTAAAAATAAAATATCTTGCAAACGGTAAATCATCAAATGACAAAAAATACACCATCGTGACGAGTATTTTTTTTATCTTTCAGTAGAAATTCACTTCGATATACTTTCAAAGAATTTTTTTTTGATTTTTTTTCCAGTCACGTCTGAAAAAATCACATGTGATTTCATAAAATAACATGTGATTTGTGATACAAATCACATGTGGTTTTTTCCAGACGTAACTAAAAAAAATCAAAAAAAATTTCGTCGAAAGTATATAGAAGTGCCTCTCTATAGAAAGATGATTTAATTCTCGTCGCGATGGTATGTTTTGTTTTGCGTAACGATTAACGGTTTGTGGGATATTTAATTAAAAAAAAGAGGTGGAAAATGAGTTTTTATTATTTTGATGAAAAAATAAGTGGTTATGATTAGGTCTATGCTAGATTTTGGGATTATGTTGAATTTTTGCCTATTCACATATTGTTAAGTGATAGGGATCAATGTTTTCAAGATCGGGATCCTACCCAGGATCGATTTTGTCTTTGCAAGATCGAGATCGTAAAGTGGGATCGGGATCGTAAGATCCTACTATAATGTCATTGTCTTAATAGTCTTTGTAATATTATACAAAACCACAAATTATTATATATCATAAACACAAAATTATATAAATGTTTCATTGAAATGTTGTCCTAAATTATAATTATGAAATGTTTAAGAAGATTAACATGTTGTTTTTCAAAATTCTACGAAACAAAACCCATAAATTTGTAGTTTTTTAGTTTGTAGTTCGAGAAAAGTAAGATCGGATCGGTGTAGATCCTAAGATCCTATATGATCAAGATCGGGATCCTATAAGATCTTAAGCATGCAAAGATCCTATGTAGAATCTGAATCGTTTTTGCTTTGCAGTATCGTAAAATCGTAAGATCCTAAGATCAGGATCGAGATCTTAACAACCATGATAGGGATGATTGGAAAAGTGGTGTCAAATGAATAAAGCTCCAGATTTATCTATTTATGAATTCAACATATTTAATGGTTCATTTATTTTTACTAATGTTATCGTATAACTTACTCACATGGTTTGCAGGAAAGACTAACAGATGGTAATTCAGGTCACAAATATCTTATACGGTATCATCATCACCTTGTGAAGTTAAGTTTTTGAAAGAATGACTCAAATTTCTAGACTATGAATCACATGTTTGTTTTAAGTCTTCGAAAGAATGATAACTTGAAACTTAGATTCTTCAAATTATAGTTGTCATAGTCAAAGCGAGGAGGTTGTATATGAACTTTTATCAAGTGTGTATAAGCTTCATCTAAGGAATTTTTATGGCTTATGCTAAATTAGGATATGAGCTTTTCCAGCAATCTTTGACTATTTTATGTTTTGTTACTTATACTAAATATTTTATGTTTTGTTACTTGTTATTAATCTCGTTTGGAAGCTTATTTTTTATATTTCGTATTAAGGAAAAAAAAAATATTCTTTATTTTGATGCAACATAGACCTAATTTGTTACAATTTAATGTTCATTTGTTTTAGATTATTTGCAGGCAACATTGTCCGATGTGACTTTTATCAAGTATACATAACCTTTAACATTTCTTTAAGTATTTTTATGCTTTATGCTAAATCTTAACATAATATGTGAAAATTTTCAATTATCTATTCTATAAGTTGAATTTATATATTTTTTAAATCAATTTATTAATCCTAAAACAATTTCCTAAAGCTAGCCCGTCCATCGGACGGGCCTTGAGGCTAGTTTATTTATATATGATACATTTAGATACAAATGTTGGTTACATATATATATCAATTAAAACTTAAATATTTGTATATTTGCACAAAAAATGCTTAAATATAATTGTATATTATGTTAATACAAATAATGTCTAAAAACGTTATTTATATTTTTCGACCTCTTTACGTTTTGAAGATGACAAAATGTAAAAACGTTTACGATAAAAATAAACGTTTACATGTTATTAATCATAAACTTTCATTTCTACGCAAATCATTTAAGGTATGTACAAACAAATCATTAAACATGATTAGTGATCAAGAAAATATTTTTCTTAACCATTACATTCTTACAAAAGTATATTTACAAAAGTAAAAATATACAAAATATTTTTATTAATAAAAGAATTGTTTTATTTAAATATAAAAATTCAAATATGGTTTTCCTCCTAAAATGAAAACTTCTACACAAGAGTTAACATTCTCCACTAAAAGACAAAAATGGGAGCGAGTGGCGGCCCTCTGATAGGCTGGGCGGCCCCCAGATATATCTGGAACGCCAGGACCGCCACAGGAGACGTTGGAATTTCCTGGCTATAAACACTGTACTATTCTCAGCATAAAAACACACGTCTTTGCACGAATTTTTCAGTTATCTTTCTCTCTCTAAAAACCTTCTTTCTCTCACTAAATCTCTTGATCACTAACATTGTCTAATCTTGTTTTAAGTGATCCAATCTCATCTTCTTCATTCTTTCAGCAAGTGCAAGAGAAGAACACTCGTATTCGCCAAGAAACGAAGTGTTATATATTAGTGATTTCTCTTCTCTTCTTCTAAGATCCAAATCTCTATTTTGATTATCTTGTGTAATTGTGTATATCGGATAGTGTATGAATCCGATAGTGTAGATCTTGTGATTGGGTAGTGTTTGTGAAGTGGTAGATTGGTTCTAGCTAAAATTAAGACTCGACATTTAGCTTAGTGTTAGAAAATAACGTAAGCGACGTGTAAACGGTTTTCTCCGCCTAAAGGGAGCTTGTTGACATAGTGAAATCTCGAGTCAGATACTCGGGGAGTGGAGTAGGGCGAAAAGGATCTTCGTAGCCGAACCACTATAAATCTTGGTGTCTTGGCTTGATCGTTCTTTACCTTCTCTCTTTGTATTGTCTATGTTTCTCATTTATTGTATGTATTGTTATTACAAGTAGATAGCTATCTTGATTGGTTCATATTGTTGATTGATTGAACATATACTCGAATCTAACAATTTTAGAAGTAAAGTTTTAAAACGCCAATTAACCGGTAAACTATTCAACACCCCCCCCCCTTCTAGTTTCCGCATATTATGTATTAAAAACTTGTATTTTATGTAAATATGTAAATATGCAAATATTCAACTTTTAGTAAGCATATATGCGGCTTTTTTCTCATAACGCAATTGACTCTAAATCCAAGCAATAAGGTGCACACAATGGGTGTTCCCGTTGTAGGTCGACCAACCAAATCGTCAGTCTAGATGTCGATCCCACCATTGTGGTGGTGACCTCCATGTTGGTCGAGGTGTTCAGTTTTTGACGAATAAGTTGGAATACCGACCGACTATATTACATAAAAAAACACACCAAGAGCATGGGCTTTTGGTAAAAGGTTATTAATTACTTTGAGAAAGAAACGGGTCACAGAGCCAAGGATACGATGCAATCATCAGCAAATAGAAAAATAGAGTTCGTCCTAGAATTGGTGCATATTTTAATAATGTCCAACGGAGGAACGAGATTAGGTCATATGACCTCACTGTGTATCAAAACGAGTGTGCGGAATATGCAGAGTACGATAGTGACTTTACATTGGAGCCGTGTTGAGAAATTTTGTAGGATCATTCTGCTTGGAAACAAGTTGAGATGCCTTTATTTTACTTGAAACAAAACAAGGGTAGCAAAAAAGCCAAGACTTTTGAAACCACCTCAGGCTTATCGCAGGGTGGTTTGAATTTGAACGACGAAGCGGATGGTTCTGGGGAAGAGGTACGAGAAGTGCGACCAATAGGTCAGGACCGAGCTAAGAAGAAAGCATCCGCCTCCTCTCGTTTCGAATCTTCATCTATTGCAGGAGGAGGTCTTGTTGACTTGGTAACCGATAAATAAAAGAGCCTCAAGTTAGTTGGCTGGGAGAAAAGAAAGAACAACAACAATCCTATATAGACTTGAAGAATCAGGAATTGTATATCCAGGAAAAGGCGAGTCGGGAGGCAGCGGAGTTAAAAAGACATGAACTTGAAATAAAATGTAAAACTCTGGAATTAAACTTAATAAATAAACGGGACAAAGACTTACTCTTCTACAATTCACGAATCGAGACTTTGCCCCCAATACAACAAGAGAAGATAATGAAAATGAAGCAAGAAATGAAAGAAGACCATGACTTAGATTATTAGTTTAAGTTTTTAATTATTATTGTAATGTTTTAATTTTATTTGAATTATTATGAATTATTTTTTATTATTAATAAGTTTTAATTTTGTTAATTTTTTTATTTAAAAAATAAAAAATGTAAGTCGCTGTATTGTGGCTAAAAAATCACATATAAATAGTCAGAGAAAGAAAGTTGAATGGTAGGAAAAAATATAAATCGTCTGGACCCACTTGTGTGGGCAGCCTAATGCGTACGTACTTTCGCCGGGTCCTAGACATTGGTAAGTTTTAAATAATGTTTTTTTTTTGTTGAAAAAGTTTATTCTACTACTTGCACAGAAAATTAAGGCGAAAATTTTCGCAGTGACCCGTCAGAAAACGTGTTATCCAGTAATAACCCTGACATTTTTTCTTTCAATATAACCTTCTAGATCGCGCATGGTGGGGCGCGATCTACATTTGGACACGTGTCGGGTTTTTAGTGGGTTTTCAGTGGTTCGTGAGAAAATTAAAAAAAAATGTAAATCGCGCATGATGTAGGGCGATTTACAATTTATGTATTTTTTTAAGTCTGTTGAAAAAAATTTGTAAATTAAAAAAACGAGCCCTAATTTTTTTTATGTAGATCGCGCATGATATATGGCGATTTACATTTTTTTTTGTTTTTTTATGTAGATCGCGCGAAGGGTAGAGCGATTTACTTTTTTTTTGTCTTTTACGGTTTTGT
>BQNB010027848.1:29680-57224 GCA_026074375.1 Tanacetum coccineum
TATATTATATATATCTTTTAGAGTGAGCTTTTCTTAAAGGAGACTTTAGGAAAGTTCTTAATTGCTCTTTTGGAAATATTATATTATATATTTTATTATTGTGTGTTTAAACTCAACAATCAGTATCATTGACTAGATTCCGCATAGTCTTTGATATATTCAATCAAGGTTTCTATCATAGATGTCTTGGATTTATTCAATACAAGTAAGCCTTTTTACAAGCTAAGCAAGATCTATTCAAGTGGGATCAACATATACTTCTAATGTCTTAGACTTAGCCTTCTTCTTAAGGTCTTTACTAAAGGTCGTACTCAACTTCTTATTTTGCTTATCTTATTTCCTACAATATCTAACTACTTTTAGACTCCTATTTTCTATTTCCTTAATTCCCCTCATGTTATTCCGAGAACATATAAGCCCACTCATCTATACTTCTTTATTTACATTGAGAAGCGTCCCAATCAATGCAAATAAAGAAATATAAACTTATGGTTCGGTGATTCACAATTTCTTCATTTAAATGAAGAGGCGTCCCAATACATTTAAATAATGAAATTATAAACCATCCTACTCATATACTTCCGACATAACACTTAACTTACTTAAGTCTTCATTACTTTCCATTATTCACATATCAATAACTCATTCATTCATTTCATTTTTTTATATCGTCTTTTGTAGTCTTGGATCCAATCTCCTTAACTTTTCCCGAAGGAAACTTGGCTTTATCCCCGTAAGGATTAGCCCATTATTCATACCCTTACGGTATTATTAACATTTACTTTATACTTTAATAAGCTTGGCCAAGCTCGATACCATAAGGTTCATCATTAACATTAGGCTACCCCAAGGGTACCATTACATTTCGTAATGGATCCAAGCTATGTTTAATTTTATCATTCTTTACTTCTTGTCATTTACATACTTTTCTAATAATATACTTTCCATTTCCCCTTTTTATTACCTTACACAATTTTAGCTCATACTTTATCTTCTTTCATTCTAATACACAAGATTTAAGTGGTACTTGTTATTCCTTTGTATTTCATATACTTATACATTTCTTGTTTTCATGTCACTTCACGTTGAACTCAATATCAAATTTTATACCAATATATATCCTTTATTTCATTGAGCTCTTTCATATGCACAACCCTCATTCTCTATCATTAATTTAATACGATTAGCATCATTTAAGATTTCTAGCGCGACTCTTCTTAAACATCATTCATACTTAACTAGGTCATTCTTTTGCATTATACTTTATTGTGTTTTAAACATTATATGATTTATCATACTTTATCCCTTTATTAGTAATTCATATAAGAGCTTTATCTCAATATAATAATTATTCATTTGAAAACTTTCTCATAGCTCAAACATCTTCTCATTATCTAGCTCATATTTACATACTTTTGTCATTACTTATTAAAATGTCGTCCTATGCATTTATCTTAGCTTAAGTATTTTTTTAATCTCATGTCATCATATACATGCCATATGTTACTTAGACATATAATCAACATAGCATAGATCTCACATTATATAAATATATATTCCTACATTTAACATTTACTTTCATTACATAATAATTTTCACATAAGCAGCCTTTTCATAACTTAAACGTTTACACATTTACTTAGCTCCTGCTTCTCCTTTTATCATGTCATCTCACATTCCTATAACATTTAGACATTTAAGTAACTTTCATAGACTTACATTAATATCTTCAATTATAACTTTTCTAATAAGCGCTTAACATTTTAATCAAAATCAAAATCATATAACCAATAACCAAAACACATTTCATAACCATTAATATGTGTAAGCATCATCATTTTATTTACCGCAAGCACTTAACAACCTTATACTAAGGCATTCGCATTCTTCGTTCATTAAACTTACGACCTACGCCTATACAAGTGTTCAAAGTTTAGGCAACCTATAGTGAAAACCTAATTCTCTTAGACCGAAGCTCTGATACCAAGTTGAAACTCCCCTTTTTCGACTCTAACTTTGACCAAAAATTAAAACTTTTCATTCAAACGCGTGACCTTGTGTCACTCTTTAAGAAACTGACCAAAATCATTTACCACTCACTTCTTAGAAGTATTACTAAATGAAACCAGACTCAATTATCTTCAAAACGGCGGGTGACACGCCTTCTAACTCTTTACGGTTTAGTTTTTACGACTAAAACAAAAATGACCAAAAACTGGAACATGGATACGCCATATCCATTAAATGGATACGCTGTATTCACCCTAAACCTTTAATACGCCGTATCCATAACTTGGATACACCGTATTGAACCAACATACCCGAACCTTCAGAAACATGTGCAGAAATACCCTTTTTGACCCAAAACACGACTACATTAACCCGAAACTTCACAAAAACTTCCATAACCCATTACATATCATAATACATCATTTCCAAATACACATGTGGACTAAATATCCCATAAACATGTACATTACTAGGTTTACCAAACACCCATTTCGACCTATTTGCATACACTAAACAAGCAACTAATTCAAATGACTCTTAACCATTTCAATCAACCACCTTTACAAGACACTTTGACACATAACACATTCATTAACAAACCGTTAGACACATGGGGTTCAACCTTGATATGAGCTTGGTAACTAGTACTAAGCTCCTACGAACATCTTCATTTATACCTAATCCTTGCTTCCAATCATAACCATTTTATCAAACGCTTTACCTTCTTCGTAAGTACCTACAAAACATTAATCAACTAAACCGTAAGCATTACACTCAGTAAGTAAACGGCAATAACATGATATAATACTTCATTCATCACATAGACATCATTCTTATCCATCATCATTCCATACGACTACTTTTCGTCAACACTAACACATTACACTTCAAACACATAACAACAATTCATACAATGTCATAACATACCTTAAATAGGTCAAAATAGACTTAACCACAATCTTGGCTAGTTTGCCAACTAGCCTCTAATCTATTCTTAGTCCAAGCTTTCTAACCAAGGCTTCCTAAACTTTCATTACATCAACCACAACACATATAATGATAAAATTAATATAATAGCACATTATAACTGGTTTACTTACCTTGATCCAAGCTAATTTACCAACATTTCATCATCATCCATGCTTGCCATCCTAAAGCCATAATCATCACATATCATTAAAACATTTAAAGAATACTATAATAAGGGTTTATACAACCCATTAGCATACCCTATTTTCATCCTTAATCATCATATAATCATATCTTGATCATATGATTAAAAACCCCTAAAATTACTAACTTGAATCAATATAACTTTACCCATAATTACTATAACCTTATCACTTTACTTTAAAACACTTTTTACCCAAAACCCCCAAATTAGATACATAAACCCCAACTCATAAATTACCAATTCAACTTAATAGAAGGTTACTTACTTATGTAGGATCATTGCTAGGGACATAATTCATTGATTGAGACCTCAAATCACCTTCAATTCATCACTAGGAAGTACATCATCTTTTTACCTCTCTTTTCTTCTTCACTGTATCGACACACACACATACACCTAAAATATCTCTAGAACATTTTAGATGTTCCAGGGAAATGTCTAGATATTAATTGGTGTACCTTTGGCCATTTGGCAACCTAGGTCCCTCAAGTCCCTTTTCTCCTAATTTAGCCACATTATATTTTATACTACATTATTACATATGGTCTGACTTATCAGATACGCCATCCAAGCTAAACTACCAATACGCCGTATTCATTAACCTCGATATGCCATATCCACTTCTTATATCAATACGCCGTATTAACACTTACTAATACGCCATATTGGTTCTGACAGATAGATGCTTAAGTCCTTGGCACATTTAGGCTACTAAAGTCATAGTCAAACTTATCTAATGGCCTTTTCGTAATTAAATACTTAAAACTCGGTTTTGGGGTGTTACAACAGAAGTAATGTATGAACATTTCTTCGCCTTGCTAAGTCCCTAAGTAAAAGAAAAAATAATAAACAACAAAGTGCTGTTGGTAGGATTCTCTAAAGAGGTGCATAATTCATTGGGAGAAATACTATTTAATGTAACAATAGAAGAAGCACATGAGAACCAGTGCGTAAAGATGAATTTCCAAGTCGTCCGCTCACCCTGCCTATATAACATGATACTAGGGAGGTCCAACATAGAATAGTAATGTGTAATCCCTTCTACTAAGCACCCCATGATTCAGTTTCTGACAAAGACCGGGATAGTCACCTTGGAAACAACGAGGGGCTATCCATGCGTTACTAAATATGCAAAGTATTTAACTTAGTTGTATCAATGTAATTAGTTACCCCTCGGATTGGGATATGCTCATATCATAGTAAATATTTATAGGGCCGGAGATACGTACGCCCATGAGGTCACGCATGTATACATCGAGATACAACCATTAATAATATAATTAATATATTTATAGTAAGTATATTAGTTATTATTTCACGATTCACTTAATGGTCGTTAGTTAGTTTATTTGACGAATAATTAACGAAAGGACATCTAATTAATATGTATTGTACATGTTATATAATTAAATCCAAAAAGGGGCAGCCAAGGTTAGAAGAAAGGAAACAATTGACCAACTTGTTCTCTAAGCTATTGTATTACAATTAAGAAACTCTTGTAGACACCCTAAATATACAATACCATTAGATACAAGTAGCGTAGTTTTTTCCTTCTCCTCTTAACCCAATTCTATAGACATAAGTACCTTAAGGTCTCTTATTGTCGATTTTCAATGTAAACAATACTTAGGGTTTTGTTTATTCGATCATGATCAAGAACTAGCAATCGGGTTGTAATCCATAACGTGTAGTTTAAACTATTTTGTAGAGAACACCTATTTTGGTATTTAAAATTGTTTCTTGGGTATTGGTAAAGAAGAAGGAGAGTTCTTTAAGCTCTGTTGGTTACTTAATCCGTTACGAGAGGTAATCAACGTTTATTGTTATGTGTTAATTAAATAAATCATACGCATCTCTTTGAGATGATTCTCCGCTGTGTATTACTTGATAATATAGGTTATATAGATAACAAATCCCAACAGTGGCATCACGAGCCATCGTATGGTGTTTTAATTACATAAAAAACACGTAAAATTGACCTAAAAATGCTTGTTTTGCGTGTCTTCTGTGTGTTATTTTTAATCAACCCTTAAGGCTATATTTTTGTGAATATATTTTCACCCTAAGGGTCTTAAAAATTAGTAGAAGAAAACCCTAGGTGGTGGAATTTTATTTATGTGCATGACGATGTGTTTTTACTTGCTTTAAATTCGTCGTTTTTTGGCTTATCTGCGTTATTAACTTGTTTAATTGATTACCATGATGAACACATGCATGTTTATCATGGATTATAAGCCTTACCTCTTATTATACATATATGTTTACGTGTTACATGATTGATAGGCAAAAACCAATGAAAGCCTATGTTTTTTGCATGCTTGTTTGTTTGTTATATGTGATGATCTTTTGACGTTTGTGCACTAAAAATTGATTATTCGACTCTCTAGATGGAATTAGACCATGATTTTTTTGGAGTCCACAACTCAGTGGCTAAAACATTTCTGTTTATTGCTAAACTTGGGGAAGACTTTTTCCTAGTCTGATAAGGACCTAAAGTCGGTTAAAATTTGAAAAATGCATGACTTTTTTGTTCTATAAAACTTAAGAGTTTCTACTTATTTTGACTTGGTCTAAAAGCAAGGGGGAGCTATATTTTGGTAAAAGGCTTATCCCTTAGTTGAACACTTGAGGTTTCATGATGGATCATGGACTCGAGCTTAGGCATTCAGTGGTCTTTCCTTTGCATGTCGTATATGTTTTGTATGATTAATTGTTTCAATTGTTTTTGCTTGTATATGATGTATGACTTATAATAATCTTGCAAAAAAAATTTGAAATTGATAACGCTCAAATTGAGTATGTTTTTGAGAGCGTTATCATGGTTTTTGTACATGTTATTTGGCTATTTATATATGTTTTTGTTACTTAATTGAATCAAAGTGTGTTTCCAAGTCTATTTGTAGCCAAGTACAAGAAAAGCAAGAAAAAGAAGTAAAAACAAAGATTTATGCATGTATGAAGAATCTTGCATCAAGAACATGCTCGAGAAGCATTTCAAGAGAAAAAGAGTCAATCATTGAAGCTTCCAAGGACCAAGATAGATCTTAAATGAAGTTATATAGAAGTATAATGACCCACGACCAAGCACAACAAAAACGGGAAGCTTAAATGCATAATAGAGCAATTTGTATGTTGGGTCGTGTGGCCAGCCGCAAGGATGGAAATCCAGCCGCCCAGGATGGATGATGCAAACGAGCCGCCCGACTCAATTTCTAGCCGCCTACTTGGGACTTCGCTGACTTCTCCAAGTTTCATTAATACACCCATTTAAGAGCTCTAACTTCCTAAGTCCGATCAAGTTTCCATAATAACTAATTTACCAGCTATTTTATGACACTTTGTGCCCAAGTTTTAGGCTTGGTGGCCAAGGACTTGTTTAAGTATAAATAGGAGTGCCTAGGCTTTGGTTTTAATAATGAAATTCCACCCTTACACCCTAAGGACGAATTTCCTTCACTCCATCTCTCCCAAAAGACCAAAACCCTCTGCCATATTTGTGTAGATTGCTCAAGGGCTGAAGAAAGTGTTTTGACGTGATTTTTCGGGTTGTTTAGAGGCGTATAGTCGATTGGAGGCTTGTAGGATGCTCTAATCCTTCATCCTTACCTATTGTAATCATACTAAGGTAACTTACTCTTGTTAATTTCCAGAATGTTATTGAATGTTATGAATGTTATGATTGTTAAAACTTTGGTTTTTGTTTAATTAATCATGAAGTAGTACTTTATACACTTGTTTGGATGATGTTTTTCATATGAGGATTTTATGTTTGATTATGGCTTTGATCAATTTCATGTTATGTTTGAGATCTATTTGTGCTTGAGTTTTATTCAATTGCTTATCATGTTGGATTACTTGTTGGTGATTTCATATGTCAAAAGGGTTTTCATCATTTAACTAGTTATAATCATTTGTCTATGAATGATTATTTTATGTATTGACCATTTCTTAAACATCTTGATTATGCAAAGAGACTTGAGTATGATTGTTAACATATTTATGAAATGAGCCGCGAATCAAACTTGTTAAATAAACATAATTGTGAAATGGTTGATTTGGAATCTGTCACTATCATATTCTTAACTTATAATCAATTTGTCAAAACCATCTTCACATGAACAATCCAAGTATTATGAACTAATCCAAACAAGTGTTATCTTTTACTTATTGAATTTACTTGATCATCATTTCGTTGTTATTAGTTGCTTTTATGGTATCTTGGCTTGTGACATCCTCTTTACCATTTTCATATAGCTTATTGTTACTTAGATTCTTCACAACCAAAAACACCTAAATCCTAGTGAACGACCTCGGCTTACTACACCAAGCTAGCTACATACAAAAGGGTCATACTTGCCTGTGTGTTCTTTGCTTATTTGGTAATTCGTGTTATAAATTTATAACTAGTAGTCGCGAGATACGTCAAGTTTTTGGCGCCGTGTTGCCGAGGATTTGTTTATGTTTTTATTTGTTTAGAATCTTTTTTTGTTTATTTGTTTCTCTTGCGTGTTTCTTTGATTGTTTGCTTGAATTAAATTCTTGTTGAATTGCGTGTTTTATCCTCATAATCCGGCATCATCACCATCAAGTTTTTTGCGTCGCTGCCAGGGATTTGTTTGTGTTTTTATGTGTTTTGAATCTTTGTATTTCGTTTTATATCATTTGTGCTTAATTTGGCTTGCAAAAGAATCACCTAAAATCTACAAGAACATCCCAGCCGCCCGGCTGGCACCGCAGCCGCCCGGTTGCTGGCTTGTCGACCCACAAACTTCACCCAGCCGCCCGGCTGGATAGCCTAGCCGCCCGGCTTGACCCTTTCTGATAATTTTTTTAATTTGCATTTTACCACGCATCCTAGTTCAAACCTTGTTTAATCTTGTTCCTAGTTGTGTTTAGACTTGATTAAATTCTTGTTTGTCGAGAAAGAACCAACTAGCACCTTTTTGTTTGATCTCCGAATTAATCAAACTCGTGCACCCGAACCAAACACCACCCAACCGCTCCGTTTTAAACCTTTGTGCCAATTTCGTATTTCTATCAGCTCTGGTTTGATCCCAAACCCCGTGATTAAAACCCGAAGTCATTCAAACCATCCGGTTTGATTAATTTGGTACAAATTTTTATTTGTGTTTTTTTAATTGTTTCTTACCGTTTTTATAAAATTGTCTTTAAAAAAATAGTCTTAAAAGTTAGTTAGTCGAGTTAGAAATTAATTGAGTCCTCTTTGTTTTATAATTTGTTTAGAACTTATTAAAAAAAGGTTTTCTTTATTAGTCTTTATCTAAATATTTTTGTTGAAAAAAAACATATTTATACATATTATAATTAAATCTAAATACATCGTTAGTCAATTGGTAAATCGGCTCACCCATAGTTAACAAAACTATAAGAGAGGTATAAGGCGGGTCGTTTTGCTTCCCTAAAGAAGTCGGGTTTTTAATATGCTTCGCGCTGACCCGCTTCTCCGCTTCTTTGAGCGTTTAATGGAGCTACCAAGAACCTTTGATAGGATGATGTCGAGATTTAAAGTATTAATTTAATAGTAACTTTTTTTTCCTAATAGTCATTAAGTTATTTTTCTTTAACATCATATAAGAAAATACAAAAATATTTTTCCTTTTAGTTAAAGTTTATCTTTTAATTTTATTTCCTATGACTTTTTGCAAATCGCTCCGGGTTTGTATAAACCCGCGTTCTTGGGTTAAACATCTCACTAGTCCGTTCCACGAACTTAAACGTAAAGTCAAAAAGAGGACTAAACCCTAAAAGAAATCAAACGTACCCCTCGAAATCGAATCACTCGAACCTCATGTCAAACAACCGTTCATCGAGGAAGTTTTCAATGTAAAATCCAAAATCAAAATATTGATGGAGAAATTTGAAACGCCGCTCGATTCCCCACCCATAACCATTATTGATCTTGATGACCAACCGATGTGGTCAAGCACTAGGACCGTTGCTCCAACTCCTAGTTCCGCTATTGTTCAACTCCCTATTTCCAATAATTTCCATATCAAGGGTACCCACATGCAAATGATTCGGGATATTCAATTTTATGGGCGAATCCGGTCCGATCCTCACCGACACGTTACCGATTTTCTTGAGGTTAGTAACCTTTTCCAATACGGTGAAAATCAAGAGGAAGCGGTTATGTTGAGGACTTTTCCTTTCTTGTTATCCGGAGAAGCTAAGACTTGGATGAATGTATTAGATGAAGGAACTATTACTTCGTGGAATGAATTGCAAGAAGCTTTTATAAGCTGATATTTTTCTCCCGCAAAGTTTAAACATATCCTAAACGAAATTCATAGCTTTCACCAACTCGATCACGAAACTCTCGTTGAAGCTTGGCTCCGAATGAAAGGAATGCTTCACACTTGTTACAGACACGGTCTAACCAAAGGAGCAATAATTCAAATATTCTATCATGGTTTAGACGATCCAACTCAAGGAATTCTCGATGTTGGAGGAATCTTCCTATACAATACTCCGAACGAAGCTTTCAAAATCCTCGATGACAAAGTCCTTCTCAAACTCGATTTCTTGGATGATTCCCAAAACAACCCCAAACCAAAAACCGTTGTTACCGTCGGTGGAAGCAACATTACCATTGTTCATGAATTATTGATGGAGAAATTCGAAGCTCTCGCCCAAAAAATTGATTCCGAATTCTTAATAATAAGGAAAGAGCTAAAAGAGATGCGAGACGGTCGTAGAGACAACCACGCTTTATAAATATACATGAGTGATGACACACCGATGTGTGATCAGATGGAAGCGAATTACGTCTAAGGATATCACAACTAAAATTCCAACATCCCATACTCCAACCAAAATCGTAACCTAAACCGTCATTATCCTTACCCACGAAATAGAATGCCACATCCATCGCAATATTTCGAAAGAGCTGAAACCTCAACAGAGGAGATGATGAGAGAGTGGATGGGTAGGCAAACAGAAGCAAATGAGCGTATGAAAGACCAAATGGTTGAATTGGAGAATCAAATCAATCAAGGATTAAGGAACCGTCAAGCGATTATCGAGAACTTGGAAAGACAGTTTGAGTATCTTGAGAAAATCCAGCCTACTGAATCCCTTACTCATACCACAAATACCAAACCGAGACATGAATTTGTCTCCAAACCACCCTCTGTCCAAAACGAGAATGATAAGGGTGATGTCAAAGCTATCAAGGAGGACGAAACTGAAACTATTCCAACCATGCCAAGCCCGAACCTAATTAATTCTAACTCTCCAACCGTATCACCTTTTCTTAAGGAATGCGTCGTGCACATCCCATACACGAATGCGAAGACGTTTGCAGATAATGTATAGTCGAATCATGTCGGTAACAAGGAGTTAAAATCAACTGATGGCGTTGGAAATGGAGTTTTAACAAAAAAAGAGATAAAGAAGGATGACATTGGTGTGCCAAGAGGAACACAACAAAGAATGGAAGCTGAATGAAAAAGTGGTTCCTCACAACAAAGAATTTTATCGCTATCTATGGCACCCAACTAAAATTCCTCATCTAAACCGTATTGATGAGGTGTCATTTTATACACTTTTTGGGGTCATTTAACCCCCTAAATTATGCATTTAGGCCCAAAATAGGTACTTAATCGTTCCTTTTCAGGTATTTAGCATTTGGAAGGCATTTGGAGGAAATACACGTGACTTAGGCTCATTTGGAGAAGAAACGGACAAGATTACAAACCAACACCAAGACTCTTCAAGATTTAAAGTCTCAGCGCCCCTAGAAAAGGCGTCACCATTCATACACGACGCCGTCACACTTCATCTAGTGACAACGTCAAAACATTTCTTGATGGCGTCAGCCCGCACCGACTCAAATCTCAAATTGGGATCTAGCAAGATCTACTTATATGAGGTTTCCACGGAATTAAAAATGCACGCCGTCACTCTGCGATATTCTAATAGTTATAGACCCAAAATTAGGGTTTTGTGTATGTAACTTTAGAGTAAAAAAGGGGGACGAACCCTAGTTCGTTTGGTAGCTTCTTAGGACGATTTTAGGGCTTCAAAACCATATTGTACCTCCTTCAATTCATGTTTTAATCAAGTAAGACTATCTTAATCATTCAATATGTTTTGTTGTTTGATTCTTTATTATTCTTGCTTTATCTTTAACATGCTTGGCCAAACCCCTTATTGTATTCATTTATGATTGTATGAAACCTAGAATGTAGATCTTAGTGGTGTTGCTTCTTGTGATAAATATGCATATTAAGCTTAAAAAAACCAGCTTTTGTCTGTATCGCTGTTGATATGTCTAGGGAAACATGATTGTGTAGAAAGGATACCATCGGGTAACAGTCTTCATACTACCTTGCCCCTTATATGGTTGATCCACTTTTAATATCTTTTTCAAATGCATGTTTTAATATACTCTTGGGGGCCAGCGTAATGGCTTTATACTACCTTAACTTTGTGTTTTGCCTCAACGGAATATGAATAGTGGCAGGGTTTTGTAATCTGTTCATGAACTTAGGAACTAAAATTAATAAATCATATAAGTGTGACAAAGCAACCTTACTAGGAGATAATCTAGGAGTTTTACATGATTAAATGAATACATCTTTTTATTATATTTTTATGCACCATTAGCGTAGTTATATTATTTAGTTTATTAGATAAACAAACCAAACTCTCAAAACATATGTTTTTACTGTTTTCTTATAAATATAAAATACAAAAATATAAATTTAAGTACTTCTCCCAACCTAGAATTCTGTTTGGGACCGTGATCAAACCCTTCCCAACTTATTTCCTTAGAGAATCGATAATAACCCCCGATGTCTTGCTTTTATACTACTACTACAATGGTTAAGTACTCTACCTAGGGATTTGTAAAACTTCTTGTAGAAGTCCCTTATGACCCTCGCATCAAGTTTTTAGCGCCGCTGCCGGGGAATAGTTAGGTTTTGATCATAGTTTAGCTTAGTTCTTACTGCTTGAATCCTTTCAAGTGAGACTTTTGAATTTCCGCATATTAATACTCTTCTCGTAGTCTATATTTTTCTTAGTGTTATCTTGTTTTCGTTATCCGCGCCATTTCTCGCTCGACCACGCAGGAGACGAGAATCCTATCCATACTCTTAGAGACTACTCCAAACTTAGCCACAAGGGCTACAGGAATACCATTGTGTTCCCCGTAGGGAAGAACGTGGTACCCCTTCGATTCGACACCATCCGGTTGGTGCAAAACGGATGCTCATTCCATAAACTTTAGTCTGAGGATCCAAACCAACACCTTAAGGATTTCTTAAAACTTGTGGACTCACTTAACCTTTAATGGTGTGAAATATCAGGGAAAGTACGCGTCCTGTGTGAATTTCCAATTTTCCTTCAGCGATCATAGCTTCAATTGGCTTGAACATCTTCTTATCTTTTCCAGCAGGAGATGATCTCCCACATTAGGCGGATTTACTACTCGTTTCCTTTCTTAATTCTTTCTAACAAAGAGGACCGCAAAACTCCGCAATGATATCCTGATGTTCCAAGAACATCATGTAGAATCTCTATCAGAAGCATGGACTCGTTTCAAGGACTTACTACAAAAGTCCCTCATCATGGCATCGACCTTTGGTTCCAAGTCCAAATTTTTTATGACCATGTTAATCCCGTCACGAGACGAACCATTGACCATTCGGTCGGTGGTAAGCTTCATGACCGATACGTTGAAGAATCCTAGGCATTACTAGAGGACCTCGCCCTCTTTGACAACAAAAGTTGGAACGACCCAAGGGATTTCGCTAAACCGGTCAAGGCAATCGCTTTGCCTCAAGATGTCCCGATTACATCCGACCGCTGTCTAATCAAGCTCGAAAATCAAGTCCAACACTTGATGGAAGCTCATCTTGCTCCGACACAACCTACTCAAGTGAACAAAGTCACTACCTCATGTGAAATCTGTAGTGGTCCTCACGACACTCAGTATTGCATGGAAGATCTGGAACAAGCTTTTGTTGAATACGCATCCTCGCGTACCGATGAAGCGGGATGTAAGTGGTATACTTTCAAACCCAAGCAAAACAATCTTGGTGACACCTATAATCCATCATGAAGAAGTCACCTAAACCTTAGGTGGAGACAACCCTAAAATTTTCAAAATAATTTTTCAAACCCACCTAACCGGTTCCAACCCAATGGTTCAATCCCAAACCGTTCCTTCAACAACAATCCTCGAAGCTTTAACAATCAATAAAATCTTGAAGGATTGGTATCCAGTTTCGTAGCATCTCAAGACGCTAGACTGTCAAAGTTTGAAGCTGATTTCAAACAACAACAAAGTGAGATGACCTACAAAATTAACACAGTATTAAAGGCCATCAACGATCGAATAGCAGGAGCACTACCTAGCGATACGATTAAGAAACCAAAACTGATTACTTCCCCAGTTTTGTCTGGTCGTTCTTACCCAAATATGGACCCGTAATGCTCAAACCATATCCAAGGTTTGATCAACGCTGACACAATCCATTCCGAGAAACAAAGCGACTCCTATGATGAGAAAGCAAAAGAGAATAAGGAAAGAAGAAAAAGACATCCCATAAAATATCCATGTCAACCCTTCCACACCGCCCGATCCATCAGTTGCATTCATCACCGAAAAAGTCCTCAAATTCAATTCATTCTTTGAATCGCTCATATTGGTTCCTTAATCATTCCAACACTGAGGTCGTTTGCACAAAGAGGGATGATGGAGAAGTCATGTTCATTGAGTTAATTAGGAAGAATGATGACTCTATCAAAGGAGAACCTGTAGAGGAAGGGAATACAACAACCAAAGGGGTAGGAGCAGAATATTTTGACATATTTCCAACTAGGAGTGAACTCACATATCACAAG
The DNA here is from genome assembly GCA_026074375.1 of Tanacetum coccineum. Lineage (NCBI taxonomy): Eukaryota > Viridiplantae > Streptophyta > Magnoliopsida > Asterales > Asteraceae > Tanacetum > Tanacetum coccineum. The sequence goes on from BQNB010027848.1 coordinate 43,737, forward strand.
TACCTCATGTGTAGCCTAATCCATTCAATATTTCTAAGGAACCCCATCATCACAGAAGGGTGCCCATAAAACCTCAAGATACCATGCAACATTGGGCATGTGCATATGGAAGAAGCCTGCATTGACCCTAACTCCCCTCTAAACATCATGACCCGAATGATGTATAATTGGATCATGAGGAGAAAACTTGACCCTAGGGAAAACTCGAATAGAGGAGTTAGGAATTTCACAAGATAGATCAAGGGAATGCATGTCTTTGTAGGAAACTTTACCTATATCATAGACTTCATGATTGTTGAGGATATTAGTTCAATTATAGACCCTAGGTTGTCACAAGTAGTACTAGGGAAACCTTTTATGGAAATATCCAACACGACTTGTGACCCACCTGAAGGTGTTGTAAGATTTACTAACGGGACTGATGAAGTTGCCTATAAGATGTCCCATATTATAAAACAATATAACTCACTATCAGACTTAGAAAAAGAGCACACGAAATCAATCTACCTAAGGAACGAAGAAGACAAGAGAAGAGGAGTGGAGTATGTAATGAGCAAAATATTAGGATTTTATAAGGAATTCTTAGAGCTTGGACCCGAATATGTGACTGGAATGGACGATGAAGGAGAAGTCACGTAAGGACATGTGACTTCGAGTCTAGCTACAAGACTCATAATTAAAGCAAAGCGCTTTTTGGGAGGCAACCCAATATTTACTTTTCCCGCATATTAGGAGTGTTTTGTATGTTTTAATCCTTTATTGTTTGTTTTATTATGTTTGAATTAGTTTGTAATCATGTTTTGTTTGTTTGTAACTTCGTCTTATTTGCAATCAAAGGTATTTTGCAACAATATAAGTGTAAGGGAATTATCCTGTTTTTAGAACCAAATTCAAACATTTAAAACAAATTGTTTATATTAATTCGCGTCAGTTTCGAGTTATATGATTGAATTATTAATTCTCAGGTTGATATGCAGCATTTTGTACAGGAAAATAACTTATAAAGATGAGTGCAGGAAATTTTTCATCAAAAATGAAAAATGAGTTTTCACAGAGTGTGCAGACGGCGTCACGATTTACACGCGACGCCGTCACCACGACACCTATGACAGGGTCAGGATATTCCTGAAGGCGTCAAACGCCCAGTTACAGGAAAACTTAAAAATTATAAGTATTTTTGAAAATAAAACTTGTACAACACTTAAGAAAGTTTCAATTCTTTTATAAACTTTCAAAACCCTGAGTTTAATAATTCTCTCATCCTATCTTTACTGCTTTATAGAGTCAACACTAATTTCACACTATATATTATTATATCGCACATTTTATGCTTGGTGTAGTTGTCTTTGTCATTGATTACAGGTTATATTTGATAAGAAGAAGTTTGGAAGTTCTTAGGAAGTTTCATTAGATGATTCTTGGAGGACGATTTAACCAGTTATCGCATGTTTCTTCTCCATTATTGAGCAAACCAGGGGAGTACTAGTTTCTTTTATTTGTTTTCTTTTCCTTTTATTCGTTTTTACGGGTACTTCTATAAAACATTAGGGACAATGTTCAACTTATGTGTAGAGGGGAAAATAAGCCTTAGAAACTATTCTTTTATTTGCTATTTGCTTTGTCCTTGAAATGATGGGTAATATATCAAAACAAAGCATAAAAAGGCAATTTTGACCAAAAATTATTTTTTTTATGACACATATCGACGAAAATTGAGTATTAATAGCGTCTCATGGATAAAAATGTGTATGACTAGCACAAAAACTCTCAAAACTCCACTCTAAAATGTGTGGTTCGCCTTTTAATCTTTAGGAATTTGGGTATCCATTATTGATATCCAAGATAGTTTATACCTTTAGCTTTCTCGAGTTAAGGAGTGAGCAGTCATATGTATCTATTTCGTCATTACAGATGTGTACGTGTGGTCTTTGTCGCCTTTTCTGGTTTTTATGATGCATCCCGAGACCGCATAGTGAGTATTAGGATTTGCTTGATAAAAGGCATTAGGATTAACCCATGTTTTAAACCTGTAATTGTTATTATGGTCACATCGATCATGTAACTATCCCATACCCTTGCCATGCACTTATTTTTAGTGTAGGATACCCCTAGTTTAACCCTCCAAGCCTATCATTTTTCATGGTTCTCGTAATTTTCTAGTGGATTCTAGATTATTAATGAAGAACATTGTTAACCCTTAAACCAATCGTTACACCAAAATCACCTTAGCCTACCTTGTATGTACTCATTTTTAGTACATTATTGTGTTTAACCAAAGTTAATTATTTGAGTACATGGTTGCTAAGTCCTTATCCTTGTAAATACTATTTTGGGATGATTGGATTCATGGTAGTATTTATTTTTGAAAGAATGGGGAAGAAAAGTTAAGTCAATACCCCCCATATGTTTGTTAGATGATCTCCATGTTATTTTGATCCACCTCAAATTGGGTGATTAGTTAGATTGTAAATATTGAGCATGTAAAAGCTCAAGTGTAGGGGTACGTGTTATAAACCCCAAGTTATGATGTATTATGTTATTAAAAAAATTGAAAAAAGGAAGAGAAAAATATAAAAGAAAAAGAAAAGAGATTGATCTAGAGTTGTGTAGAGTTTGTATATCTTCATTCGAGTCTTGGCTTAGCAACCAAACCAGCGTGTATTCGTATGAATAATTAGCTAACCCTTCCACTCTAAATTCACCCAAAGCCACCCAAATGTATCCCATCCGTTTCCGTTTCTATTATATGTTATCTTAAACCTACACCCTACAACCCTTTAAAAAGACCTCTTAGATACTAATGAATAATGCTTGCGCCTAGCGGTGGAGGTTTGATCCTTTACCACGCCTATGGTAATTTATATGCTATGACAGGTAATGAGTGTTTATTTTCTATTTCCCCACAATTGTTATAATTTATTATACACCCGAGTGAAAGAGAGAATCCTAAACACTTATGTGAGGTGCTAGTATATACTTTCCGTGCTTTTAATTACGAGGTCTAGAAGGTTGTGTTGTAAAATACTTTTAAAGAGTAGGTTAAATGATCCTAATACTGCTATTGTCTAGGTAGAAAAGCCCATTTGCTTGAGGATAAGCAAATCCCAAGTGTAGGGTATTTGATAAGGTGTTATTTTATACACTTTTTTGGGGTCATTTAACCTCCTAAATCGTGCATTTATGCCCAAAATAGGTACTTAATCGTTCCTTTTCAGGTATTTAGCATTTGGAAGGCATCTGGAGGAAATACACGTGAATTGGGCTCATTTGGAGAAGAAACGGACAAGATTATGAACCAACACCAAGACTCTTCAATATTTAAAGTCTCAGCGCCTGGAGACGGCGTCACCATTCATACACGACGCCGTTACACTTCAACTAGTGATGGCGTCAGCCCGCACCGACTCATCTCGGATCTAGAAGATTCTACTTTATGACGGCGTCACGATTAAAACGTGACGATGTCACAGCGATATTCTTATAAATATAGACCTGAAATTAGGGTTTTGTGTGTGTAACTTGAGAGTAAAAAAGGGGGACGAACCCTAGTTTGTTTGGAAGCTTCTTAGGACGATTTTAGGGCTTTAAAACCCTATTGTACCTCCTTCAATTCATGTTTTAATCAAGTAAGACTATCCTAATCATTCAATATGTCTTGTTGTTTGATTCTTTATTATTATTGCTTTATCTTTAACATGCTTGGCTAAATCCCTTATTGTATTCATTTATGATTTTATGAAACCTAGAATGTAGATCTTAGTGGTGTTGCTTCTTGTGATGAATATGCATGTTAGGCTTTAGAAAACCAGCTTTTGTCTGTATCGCTGTTGATATGTTTAGGGAAACATGATTATGTAGAAAGGATACCATCAGGTAACAGTCTTCATACTACCTTGCCCCTTATATGGTTGATCCACTTTTAATATATTTCAAATGCATTTAATATACTCTTGGGGGCCGGGTAATAGTCTTCATACTACCTTACTTTGTGTTTTGCTTCAACGGAATATTAAATAGACGGCGGGTTCGTGTAATCTGTTCATGACTTAGGAATAATTACATAGATCATCACAAGTGTGACAAAGCAACAACAATAGGAGAAGCAATCTAGGGAGTAATATATGATTAAATGAATACAATCTTTTTATTATATTGTTATCACCACTAGCGTAGGTTATTATTTAGTTTAATATATAAAACCAACCAAACCTCTCAAACATATGATTTTACTGCTTTCTTATAAATATAAAAATAATCTTCTCTCAACCCCTAGAATTCTGTTAGACCGTGATAAAACCTTCCCAACCTATTCCCCTAGAGAATGATAACAACCACCGAGTCTTGCCTATACTACTAATACAACGGTTAGGTACTCTACCTACGGAGTTGTAAAACTTCTTGTAGAAGTCCTTTACGACAACCGCATCACGTATTATCAAAGAATCCTAAATCTTAGGGAAGAGTCTAGCTAACGACTCAAAAATAAATTAAGCGCTTCTCGGGAGGCAACCCGAGGTTTTAATTGTTTGTTTGTTTTATTTTTTGTTTTGAATAAATATGTACACCCTTTACAAAATTTGTTTTTCACCTTGAAAAATCTTAAGTGTAGGGGTGTTGCATGCTCGTAGTGTTATTGTATGCATCTTGTGTTTTGTTTTGTTTTTGTTTGAATAATTGCAGCAGGTAATGGTGAAGGAAGATGCTTGGAGGAAAAATTAATTGATCTCACAAGCTTATGCTAGCATTTGCGTAGCATCTATCATATGAAGCTTAATTGCGATTTCTCATGCCCGGTTGTCTGGTTTTCTCTTACTCTTATTTCCCTATTTTTATACTTTGATTCGTTTTGTAGCATTGAGGGCAATGCTTAACTTAAGTGTGGGGGAGTAAATAGGAGAAACGAGACCGATTTTAAATTTTCATATTTTTGGGCTCATTTTAAAATTTTGTATACCTGTTTGCCCTTGTGATCTATTGTTTTCACGCTTTTAGGATAAATATATTAGAATATCTGGATCAATCCACTAGTGAAATATTGTAATTTTTAAAAATTCAAGATTTGTCCTGGTTAATATTACAAATCCATTCTAGGATCGATAACATTTGCTAGCACATGTTATAGCCCTTCCACTAAATCGTGAGGATTTAAGCCTATTATATATAGCATACATCTTTTATGCTCGATCTTTTTGCTATGAGTGTGCTGGTGATTTTATTTGTTCTAGAACTTGTGCTCGTAAATTATTACCAGACCATCGTGAGATCACATTCGTGTGATATAAGTGTATATGCATGACAAAGAGGCAACCTTAGGATTTTAACCCAAAATAGCATTTTCTGTTTTCATAATGCTAAACTTGGGGAAGACTTTTTCCTAGTCTGATCAGGGCCTAAAGTCGGTTAAAATCTGAAAAATGCATGCGTTTTTTGTTTTATAAAACTTAAGAGTTTCTACTTGTTTTGACTTGGTCTAAAAGCAAGGGGAGCTATATTTTGGTAAAAGGTTTGTCCCTTAGTTGAACACTTGAGGTTTCATGATGGGTCATTACTCAAGCTTAGGCGTTCATTGGTCTTTCCTTTGCATGTCGTATATGTTTTGTATGATTAATTGTTTCAATTGTTTTTGCTTGTATATGTTGTATAATTTATATTAATCTTACAAAACAACTTTTAAAAATTGATAACGCTCAAATTGAGTATGTTTTTAGGAGCGTTATCATGGTTTTTGTACACGTTATTTGGCTATTTATATATGTTTTTGTTCCTTAATTGTACAAAATTGTGTTTCCAAGTCTATTTGTAGCCATGTACAAGAAAAGCAAGAAAAAGAAGTAAAAACGAAGATTTATGCTTGTACGAAGAATTTCGCATCAAGAACAAGCTCGAGAACCATTTTAAGAACAAAAGAATCAATCAATGAAGCTTCCAAGGCCCACGATAGAGCTTAAATGAAGTTATATTGAAGTATAATGATCCACGACCAAGCACAACTAAAACGGGGAGCTTAAACATAAAATAAAGCAATTTGTATGTTGGGTCGTGTGGCCAGCCGCCCAGGTTTGATGATGCAAACGAGCCGCCTGGCTGGGACTTCGCCGACTTCTCCATGTTTCATTAATACACCCATTTAAGAGCTCTAACTTCCCAAGTCCAATCAAGTCTCCATAATAACTCATTTACCATCTATTTTATGACACTTTGTGTCAAATTTTATGCTTGGTGGCCAAGGACTTGTTTAAGTATAAATAGGAGTGCCTAGGTTTGGTTTTAATAATGCAATTCCACCCTTACACCCTAAGGACGAATTTCCTTCACTCCATCTCTCCCAAAAGACCAAAACCCTCTGCCATATTCGTGTAGATTGCTCAAGGGCTGAAGAAAGTGCTTTGACATGATTTTTTGGGTTGTTTAGAGGCGTATAGTCGATTGGAGGCTTGTAGGATGCTCTAATCCTTCATCCTTACCTATTGTAATCATACTTGGGTAACTTATTCTTGTTAATTTCCATAATGTTATTGAATGTTATGAATGTTATGATTGTTGAAACTTTGGTTTTTGTTGAATTAATCATGAAGTAGTACTTTATACACTTGTTTGGATGATGTTTTTCATATGAGGATTGTTTATGTTTGATCATGGCTTTGATCAATTTCATGTTATGTTTGAGATCTATTTGTGCTTGAGTTTTGTTCAATTGCTTATCATGTTGGATTAGTTGTTGGTGATTTCATAGGTCGAAAGGGTTTTTATCATTCAATTAGTTATAATCATTTGTCTATGAATTATTGTTTTATGTATTGAACATTTCATAAACAACTTAATTATGCAAAGAGACTTAAGTATGATTGTTAACATATTTTTGAAACGAACCGCGCATCAAACTTGTTAAATAAACATAATTGTGAATTGGCTGATTTGGAATTCGTCACCATCATATTCTTAACTTATAATCAATTTATCAAAACCATCTTCACATGAACAATCCAAGTGTTATGAACTAATCCAAACAAGTTTTGTCTTTTACTTATTGAATTTGCTTGATCATCATTTTGTTGTTATTAGTTGCTTTTATGGTATCTTGGCTTGTGACATCCTCTTTACCATTTTCATATAGCTTATTGTTACTTAGACACATCAAAAACTAATATGACTAATAGCTATCGTAATAATAATCTATTGGAGACTAAAATCTTGCATTGTTTTAAAATGCATTGGGTGGGTTTTACACCATAATTTTCTCCCGTGACGAAACAATGAGTGGAAACCATGTGGGGGTGAATAATTTTCCATTTAAAACCTTAAATCCTTTGTATCAAATAACCGATCAAGTGTGACACAATATAAAAAGTGTAAATAATAGATCTACAACAACTAGAGATTGTAGAGAGCATTAAGTAAAGCATGTCACAACAATACAAACATATCCAAAATATTTACACCAAGCCACGACACAAACTTAATTAACACAATATAAGCAACAAGTCACATAATGCATATATAAATGTAAAGCAATAAATGCAAGTATAAATGTTAAGTGATAAGTAAAAGAAAATGCAAACTAAACCCGATGATTTATAGTGGTTCGGTCATGAAGCTCCTCTTAACCCTACTTCACTCCTCGAGTACCCAACTCGAGAGTTAGTTCACTAGTCAACAATCTCCCTTCACGGTAGAGAAAACCTTACAAAATTTCGCTTATAATATTTTCTGACACGAAGATAAATTGAGCTTCTACTCCTGGTTTAAAACAAAACCTGTTATGTTTATGGCTTAGCATAACAAACCCTTACATCGCTTACAATATTTTTTTCGACACTAACTAAATGTTTGAGTCCTTCTTCGAGTACATACCAAACCGGATATGTTTTATGACCCATCATAAACATACCTTATTTGTTTTAAGCCTAACCAATAACCCATCTAAACTCTAAATCTAAGTTGATGTATGACGATGATAAACAATGAGAGATCTAAGAACATAGATGTCCAAATGGATATAAATGCTAATCTAAACATCATGACACTAAGCAATGATGATTTTTTTTTATATAGAATAAGAATGACAAGTTCACTAAGCTTGATGTATAGATCTTCATTGTAAGTATGCTTGATTGATGAAGTGATGACAAGATATCTAGCTTGCAATGATTGATCATCAAGTAGAAATGTTCTTACAAAACAAATGAGAAGTTATAAATGATATATCAAGAGCGATTCATTAAAGTTTTAAGGGTGGAGAAAATTATATGTAAACATAGAGAAAATAAGATTCTAAATATAACAAAATTCCTTTTTTGAAGTGTGCAAATAGCCATTGTTAAATAGGTGAAAAAAACTATATTTGGACACTTAAATATGACGAGCAAAACTCACCAGACTGTTTCCATGATATTTAAGGAAACCGTCTGACAATTAAGGAAATCGTCCGAGTCTGACAGCTCATATTTTTGTCTTTTGTGGTTGCTTATATATCTTAACTAAATTTTGTATCTTACAATATTGAGTTTCTAGAAGCCTAATTCAAAATTCAAATTCAAATTTACATTTTATTAAAACATGTTTTACTTGTGCAAAAATAATTTAAAATGTATCTTTTGTAAAAATGTTTTGTACACATTAAAATGTATCGTGTTAAAATGTAATGTGTATGAAAAATATTTCTTTGATCGTAAATTAAGTTTTACGACACCTTAATTTTTACCTTAAGTGATTTACGTCAAGTGAAAACTTTTGTCTAAATAAAAAATGTTTACGTGAACTTTTACGCAGTGACACCAAAATATTATTTAGACATTTTCTATGGTTTGTTACATGGTTTGATCATAATGAAACATAACAAACATATTCAAACTTGTGTCGAAGCATACAGATACTCAAGACGTTGAGAGGAGTTGACGAATGTATGCTTCAATTATTTGTGGTTATGAGTAACTTGCGCACTTTACGTTATATTTTACAAGTTACATGTTTGTCATCACCAAAACATAATGAGACTGTATAGATTAAATGTCAAAATATTTGCACTAACAATCTCACCCTTTTTGATGATGACAAAATAATTAATCTGTAACTCATAGTATAATGTAAAAGTTACCCATTTACATTCCTTCTCCCCCTTTTGTTGAAACAAAAAGGTGGAACCTCCGAGCATTCTACACCAAAAGGCGAGATTTCTACTTCCTTCTCTTTATTTCTGCAACCCCTTCCTTTGAAAAAGAAAAGGCGAGCTTGCATCATCCCTAGTAAAGTCTTGCTACTATCTTCCTCGTATATTCCTAATATGATGTCGAGCTCCCCCTCGCTTAGTACACCCTTATGATAATTACATCTCCTTGTTTATTGACATTCGTTTCTAGCAAATCTATGGATCAAATTTCTTACAAACACTTAATCGGGCATCAAGGGTTAGTTTCATGCAACAAAATATATAAAGGAATAGGATCAACATTATAACGTATAGCAAGACATGCAAGGATTAACCTAGGTTAAGAGTAGCTTCTCAAGGAGTATAAGTATATTGGAGGAAAGAAAGAAATATGTGTTCCATGAAATATGTGAGCATATTACAATATGCTAGAGGTTAGACACATGCTGAAAGTATGCTAAAAGGATAAAAACAAAGGAAAGAGACCAAGAAAGTCAAAGTACATAAACATATGAATGCATATTGCAACTCAAAGATGCTTGATGGTCACAGCCTGACCAACATCATTTGGTATAATTGTTCAACCAATCACACCAACAAGAACAAAATTCGTTCATTGATTGACACACAAAGTTAGGGAAATGATTTCTTTTAAGTTTTTATTAAGAAAGGTAGTTCTAACAATGAACGACATTATCATCTACCAAAGATGATGATATGGATTCGGACAGACTTTCGTCAATGGTTGTATTACGAGTCCTAAATCCCCAAGGTTTCTTTGTTAAGCATTATGTGTGCTTTTCATGTTTTTGGTATTTTAGGAAAAACATCATCGTAAAACTTTAGGTCAAACTAAATGTTGACGATAAAGATGATTTTTGTAAAAGACATACTCGAAATGTGTTCTTAGAAGAAAAGTTTTTGTCATCTAAAGGTAGAAAAATGTCATTAATATCTTGATGAGATCTGCCAAACTATATACTCGAAAGGAGTTATATTACGAAAAAATAAGATAAAAGTAAAAACGATGTGCTCCTGTATCACACCTCGCTAAAGCGAAAACACGAGGTGTAACAACTCATAGTACATCGCATAAGATATAGATAACACCATACATGATTTAAAGGAAAACATCATATATTACAAAAAGTTTTACAACAAGTTTGAAAAGACAACTCATAATACATTTAAACACAAGTTCCCAATGATAGTTTTTAAAACATAGTACAACAATTGCAAAAGAGTATCCAAGCAATACATTCGTAAATTTTTCACTTATTGCTGATTGATGAGGTGTAATTTTATACACTTTTTTGGGGTCATTTAACCTCCAAAATCATGCAATTATCCCTATTTATTTTGCTTAATCATTTCTTTGTGAAATTTTAGCATTTGGGAAGCATTGGAAGGGAATACACGTGATGTGGGCTCAATTGAAGAAGAAACAGGACGAAGACACAACTTTACAAGACCCTGATGGAGCTTGGAATTTACAGTGCGTGGAGACGACATCATAATTCTTTCTGACGGTGTCAAAGCTTGAAGGCAATCATGTCACGATCTTTTCGGACGCCGTCATAGTAGCCGACTTAAAGATGCCCATAGAAGATTCGGTGGGTTGATGATGTCATGATTAACAAGAGACAACGTCTCGACTTATTTTTTGTATATACAAACCCTATTTTTCATGCTTTAAAGAGGAAAAACGTAGAGTATATTTTTAGCAACTATAGTGGTCGATTTTTAGGGTTCCCAAACCCTTTTGTACTCATTCATACTCCATGTTTAATTGAAGTGAAGTTCGTTTACCCTTTTAATCATGCAATATGTCTATGTGTTGTTTGATTAATTGTTCTTCGCTTTAAATTAACATGCTTGGCTAAATTTAATTGTGTTTGCTTATGATTGCATGAAACCTAGTTGTTAGATCTTTTGTTATTGCTTCTTGTTAATGATGTGCGCGTTAGGCTTTAGAAAACTAGCTTCTTAATTGCAAAGTGAAGACGTCTAGGGAAACGCAGCTAGGTTAGAGGATACCTGTGATTAGATATTGTTAGGAATACGAAAAAGTATCGGTCACTTCCAATATATTGTTAAGTAGCTCGTAGTATAATATTTGGAAACTAGCTAAGCTAACCGGGTCAGCATAAGAATACCCCTTATGTTGACCGGCCAAATATAAGGGTATAAATACCCCTTTCCATGCCATGGGAAGGGTTGGTTCATTTTTTATAATATAAGTTTCTTTCTTTCTCTCTCTAAGTGTTCTAACTCACTCTTTCTCTCTCTAGAATTTCCTTCTCATTTAGTCATCTTAGATTTTATGTTTGATATCCTATAATTGGTATCAGTTGCCATGGGGTGATATAGTGAGATCGTGTGCGTTTTTATCTTGTTTTGATCGTGTTTTTGTGGTTTTTGGGCCGTACGTCTCGCACAAATCAAACCAAGACTTTTCGTGTTTAAAACCCTTAAAGTTTATGTTTTGATCAAGATTTGGCCTAAGATACTTAGTTGTACAACAAAAATCAAGGTAAAACGCCAAAAAGGGTGTTTTTAGGTGATTTTTTCTTGTTTTTTGAGTTTTGTTGAAGCGTGCGGAATACGTAAGTTTGAAGGGTGCGATATATGTAAACGTGTGACTTATGCAGCTTGTACGATTTATGTAAGCGTGCAAAATAAGTAAATCATGCGATTTATTACAGGTGTTGGTTTCTTGCAAAACAAAACTCTGCTCAAATTTTTCCAGGTTGTGCGAAATATGTTTGGGAACATGTGTGCGATTTATGTAGTGTAAAAGGTGTGCAAAACATGTTCTGTAATAAACCGTGCGAAATACGTACTTGAACAAAACAAAACTCTGTCCAAATTACATAAACCGTGCGAAATACTACGCTGTCATAATCCATGCAAAATATTACACTGATCAGCAAAAAAAATTATTTTTCTACGGTTTGTCTTACTTTGTAAAATCCTGCGAAATAACTTGGTATTCTCTCAGTTTTAGTTAATATTTGTAAAATCTGTGGAATAATAATCTCAATCACCTTCAACAACAACTCTTTAACATAATCCTCCTTTACCACTGTTCGATCAAGTTTTTATCTTACTACAATCACTTCAAGATGTCCACCTTAGCTGAATTCATGATTGTTGCCGGTGCTAACAACCGTCCTCCTATTCTTGACAAACCACAGTATGCGTCTTGGAAAAGTCGTATGGAAATCTACATTCAAGGTAAGGATCATGGACGAATAATACTTAACTAAGTTGAAAACGGTCCACTTGTTTGGCCTACTATTGAACAAGAGGATGGCACTGTTAGGGTCAAGACTTATGAAGATTATCCAACAAAGAAAAGCTTCAGGCAGATTGTGATCTCAAGGCTACCAACATTGTTCTTCAAGGTCTTCCACCAGATGTCTATGCTCTTGTCAATCATCACAAAATTGCCAAAGACATATGGGATAGAGTTAAGCTTCTTATGCAAGGCACATCATTGTCAAGGCAAGAACGTGAGTGTAAGCTATATGATGAGTTTGATAAGTTCTCTCATGTGAAAGGTGAAACACTATATCAGTATTACTTATGGTTTGCTTAACTTATCAATGACATGAACATCATTTAAATGACAATGCAACAAGTTCAAGTAAATACTAAGTTTCTCAACAGCCTTCCACCAGAATGGGGTAAATTTGTGACTGATGTTAAGTTGGCAAGATATTTGAATACGTCGAACTATGATCAACTTTATGCTTATCTTTAACAACACTAGGCACACACTAATGAAGCTCGCTTAATGCATGAAAGATTTCCAGACCCAATTGCCTTAGTTGCCAACTATGATCCACAATCGTCTCACTTCAACAACTATCATTCTCAGTATACCACTTCTTAGTATCAACAACAGCTTTCACCTCCTATTCAACATGTGTACTCTCCTCCACCACAGTCAAATCCATATGGAGCACCTCATCATCCACAACTATACCTAACTACTTATCCAACTAACCTTAGCCACACTCGACCTTCAATTCCTCAAAATGTATATCTACCTCCGATAATTACACAACAACCACAAGCTGAGTTTCCCCAACTAGACTCAGGTCTTGTCAGCTGTGTTTACACCACGTTATCCCTCAACCAACAATCAACTTGGATCTTCTTCCAATCCGAGGAATAAGGCAACTGTTCAAGATGGTAAAGACACCGTTCAGCAAGTTCAAGGAAGACAAGGTCAGAATGTTGTCAGTTTAAGTTTACAAGGGAATGCTTCAGGTTCAAGGGGAAATACATCAGGTCAAGCAAAGGTTGTCAAGTGCTATAATTGTCAAGGTGAAGGG